>QEAN01000028.1:32040-74614 GCA_006535955.1 Synchytrium endobioticum | reverse complement strand
CCCTTCCCCATTTTGTAATCTAGGAAATGCATTTCCAAAATGCATGGACAACTTTTCACCTGAACTCGGTGCCCTCACCATCATCAAGGGTCAAACCAGACCCATGGACATGTTTGCCGCCGTCACTCCAAAACAAACCATATACTCCTTCTTATCCGTCTACTATGGATTCATTAGCGATGTAGATATCGATAGTGATAGATTGCGAATGCTCGGCCCGGCCAGATTTCCACTCGTCGCCTTGTACAAAGTCGCAAAGTTCCAAAAATACAAGGTTCGAATCCACCTACTGCCCGCTAATGACACCTCCGTCAAGGCCCTCGATGTTCCCCAATTACCATCTGACGTGCCCCCGCAGTATGGTCCATGTCTCAAGTACACCGCTAGTCCCGATTGTCATTCCGCCTTTCCCATACATATAGATACATCTATAGTCTACTTTAATGTCATGAATCTCCAATGGGCAAGTCGTGATTTCCTTGCTGAAGCAAACGCGAGAATGTCCGATGGCGTCCTGTGGGTGAACTATAGCGCTCCCAGCATAACCAGAGCTGAAATACTGCAGCAAATACTACACCAAGAAATCGCCTTGGATGCAGACTCTCCCAATGCTTTGCGGAGTCCCGTTAAGGCCTTTGTACTAGAACCGCTAGAAGCCTATGGCAAAGGCGCCAAAAGGATGCCGGGTTTGGTCAAGGGTATTGTGGATGTCAGTGGTGAAGAAGTCGACTTTGGTCCCATCAGGTGTGAGATATTACCCTCACTTGTAACCGTCTTTGTTCCTTCATGGTTGGACCAAGACCGTTCCCAAGTTGAGGCTGCTGAAGCTAGGGCCAAGATTTTCAAGAATAAAACTAATAGTACTGCTAATTCTAATGGAAATGGAAATGGCATTGATAATCGTAACAAGAACAATGGATTTTGGCCTTGGTGCCGATAGTGATCTGCCAAAGTTGATGAGAAAGTATATTAATAATTATATGCATGGAGCCAACATCATCCTAATGGTTAGAAGGTTGTAACAAAGGCTGGCACTCTAACTCGCCTTTCCAATGTTTGCACACTGTACTATACCACAAATAGACATGACACTCACAGAGTAGCGGGATAACTGGGATTGGGAGGGGGTAGGGGTAGGGGTTGAATATGATGCCAAGGGATGCAGCGCCCATCTCTCACGCACACGGGCTTCACAAAGTGTATCCCGCTGCCACAGAGCGGTGTCGCGCTCCTCCCTCCAATGCAGATTAGCTCGTAATTCAGACGAATGGAAATTTGCTAGAAAAACATTAGAATATGCCTAATAGATGCTAGTGGATCGCTGATGCTAATTCTCAGAGACGCTTGTGATCCACTCAGCGATTGTGTGGGAACGGGCTTCCCACAAATCCAAGTTGTTTAAAGTTTTAAGTCCTAAAGCGCCAAATATGGCGACAAGAGCGGCTTTTATGAAGAATCCCTCTAAAGGTCGTCTGTTGGACGAGGTATTCTTGTTGCCTTCGGAGATGCTGGCCAAGAGCAGATATGTGCTGGACGATAGCCCGCGTCGCTACGTCCGTACACCCAGCTTCAAGACGCATGGCTTGGTCTTGTCTCTTCTGTGGATCGACACCACCAGCAAGCCGCCGCCGCCCGATCGTAAGGTGGAAGATGCCATCAACCTACCCAACATCTTCCACAACAAGACCTTACGATCGACCCATAAAGATGCCTGGGTTATAGCCTTGGATCCCGGGCCGACCTGTATTACAGGTGCTGTGGCCTTTGACCCCAACCACCCGAACCAACGACGTAATCTAGTTGTCACCACCAAATGCCTTGCCGAACCCGAACGGCGTTACAGAGATTGGCTGGAGGCCGACAAGCCGGAAGGCATTTGCACAGCCGAACGGGAATGCACCAAGTCCGACCAAGAGACTTGGGCCGTCTTCCTCGAACGCTTTGTCACTTCTTATGACATTGCGCGTGCGTACTACAGCACCAAAAGGTACAAGAGGAAGCGGTGGGATGCCGACAAGGCTAAACGGGGCGAGCTAGATAGGATGTTAGAGGGCATCATCAACATGGTGGATGAGTCGATGGGCCACAAGTAGTCGGGTGGCAAGAAGGTTATAGTTGCCATAGGGATGGGTGATTTTAGCTCCACCAAGTCACGCCATGTCATGTTCATCAGGTACCTCATCCGCAAGCTCCGGCCTCTTGGATATACCATTGTGGGGGTCAATGAGTATTATACAATATCCAAGAAGTGCCCTTATTGTCAGGAGTTTGTGGAAATGCCAGCTATGCGCCGCTTGTATTGCCGTGGTTGCAACAAGTGGTATCACAGAGATGTGATGGCAGCTGACAATATGGTCAATATTGTCAGGGGGTACCTGGAACATGATGAAAGGCCTACCTACCTGAAGCCTCCCTCCAAGGACAAGAACACCCCTATGAAGCGGAAGGCTGATGAAGGCGGTATATCCCGGGCTGGCCCGAGCAAGAGTCGAAAGACTCGCTAGGCGGATTGAAAATTCGCGAAAAATTGGCCTACGTAAGTGAAATCATTTCCATGATGTTGTTTGGTTGCTAACAGCACGATGGTCGAATAGGGGCCTATATAGCAACGCCGTTATATGCAGCTACATTATCATAAATTCGATCATCCAGAGATAGACAATGAGGATATACGTTACATCTTTATTTGAATACATTTTCAATTTCACTTCAAACATTTGCGTAGTTGACATGTTCGAGCTTGCTCCGACAGACAGCCAAAGAACGCATTGCGCCCTAGCCTTATTACCGGATGTCCCGAACGCTGGACTTGGCTCGGGTTGCGCACTCGGATTTGTCGCTATGGCAGGGCTTAAGTGGTAGGGCCTTACCAGATCAATCGCCGGCACTCCACAGTCTGGTAAAGCCACCACCCCAGGTTCGAGCCACGAGCGCACTGCAGGCGACTGAAACAGGCACCTTAAACGACAGCACACACAAAAATCAACTTTGGTGCAAGGAGTTTCATGAATGAAACAAATTCGGGAAAGGAGCGCGACACGCTTTTCGAGAAGTTCGACGTTGCGAGACACCAATGTCCGTGCCGTGGCTCACTGGGATGTCATTATCAGCTGTTTGACGGGACGATCGCTTTAATCGCAGCCTCAAATAAAACGGTAATACCAGTTTCACGGACTGACGCTGGGCCCCAGTACATTGCAATATTTGTCTCTAGCTACTATAAATGGGTCCGTTTTTTGTTTTCATCGCCATAGAGCCATCAAACTCTGACCACCCACTGCCTCCATAGTTTTCATTCATACTCTGCCAAACGAGTTTCTGATCAAAATCCTCCAGATTATAGAAAATGGATAGACCTTGGTAGGCTCGCTGACGAGAAGGCTTGTCTAGTTATCCAGGACTTCACCCCTTTATCATTCTCTTCCATATAAATATATTTTTTTCGTTGTTAAGAGCAGGAATTACAACTATCATTACAACGAGGCAATCTATCTTGTTTCACTCGGATCAACACAGATGTTGCCGCCGAATCTTTTCTACTCCACGGTACCCCTGGCATTTGTCGAAATACCCCTGAACGTCCGAATTTGACAGTACTGGAGGTACCTTATGACATCGACATCAATGGGCAAGCGAATAGGTGAGGTCCTTGGGCATCGTGAAAACCCCAGCCGTAGAACTGTTTTCGTCTAGGATGCTATCAAAGGTGGTCGACTTACAAATACGTGTCCATACCATCGATCGGTTGCAGAGTATGCCGCTTTTCTCCCCATGTACAGCATCTGATCGTATTCATTACGGAAATATCAGAACGAGATTGGAGAGAGGGTCACTCCGTATGGAAACGACGGTCATGAGTTATTTTATGAATCCGCGTCATAACATAAACCCCTGAATCACGTACAAAGTAGCGTCGCAGAATACTGTACCCTCATAACGTGATATATAAACAATGTTTGTGAGTGAACCTTGACGCGATGAGAGACACACCTCGTACGGGTAGGTATGGCTCGTACACGCGGATCAAACACATTGTTTCAAGTGCCTTGGACATGTTTGGGGGAAGGGGCGACAAGTTGCTTGATTTAGTAGAATGGAACAGGAGGCAACAAGGCTGACTGATTGAATTTGATGATATATACCAACAATGTCCAAATAAATATACATTTACTACATTACTACGTCCAAAACAAGGCACGTTCCCTATAGATACTACTCCAAGATTCAGTGGCTGCTACTGATCGTCCTATTAGAATGTCGGCTGGCATACGTTCCGTCGGCAAAAATGCATTCCTCCTACAACACGATGCGTTCAAAACAATCAATACCAAATTTCAATGCAACGAAAACTCACATTTCCGTCAGAAAAGATATATTTGGTGGTTCCGTCTGGAAAAACTATCTCGCGAGTATTGTCTGGATAATGTCTTTCCACTTGCCCACTAGCAAACTCGTAAACCTGCAACCCATCCGGATGAGACGTATGAAGAGTCCTTGGTTCAGCATACCAGTAAACCGTATCCTTGTTGGCAGTGATCTGGCATTGTAATAACTTCATGTCAACGGTGCCCTTGTGGAAAGCACAAAAACACCTGACCAAGTATTGTACTGAACATGAAAACGTACCCGCTTATAGTCACCGTTAACAAATCGTACAACGATGTTCCCATCCGCATACACTTCCTTGGTAGTCCCGTTACGATACCATACCAACGTGGCTCCGGCCTCAAAGGACCTCTCCAATTTACTGTCTCCAACCGGCGTGTCCTAAGTTGAGAGTTACTTCGGTATGGGCAGAGCATAGTAATACTCGACTGAAAGCGTGCCTTGTATGGCCCTGTAATTCCCAACCTTCCAGCTAGCGCCTTTAGCGTAGCATCTGGCGCGGGAGGGTCATTATTGATTGGATGTGGTGCAGACTGGAGATAGTTACTACAACCCGACTTGCTAGTAGTATCGTTGTTCGGTGGTGTAATCGTATCAAGTGGTGGGCGTTGACTTTTCTTGACGATTGGAATATTGGAAGTTGCACCGGCTAGTCCACCTACATTAGTGCTGGCTTGGTCCACCGACGGCGAGTGCTTAATTACCAATGGATGTGCCGTATCCTAGTTATTCGAATGCGTGATATAGCGTGATTTGATCTCACATAATTTGCTACATACTTTTTGAAGAGCGACATGGGCCACCCGTTCTTGTTCAAGCACTTTGAGTTCATCTTGTAACTCTGAATTGCGCCTTTCCAATGTTTCAACATGTCGCCTCAGTCGATCAATGGTTAATTGCAGGCGAGACTCTCGTTGCTTTGCGATGCTGGTTAAATCATCAATTTTCTTCTTCAGCTGCTCCACTTCTTGTCGTTCCCTAAAAAGCAGAATGAATAAATGAGATGGTTGGGACTGCTGTAAGAGCATTGGACAATACTTTTTAGTTGGAATCAGGTCTGCAACTTTACGCTGTTGTTCCCAAGCAGCTTTTTCGCGTCTAATACTCTTCAGTTCTTGATTACGAGTTGCCTGGATTTTTTCCATCTCTTGGTGTTTGTACTGCTCAAAGGCATCCTGGGTACAACAGGCTCAGTAATTGTACACGAAACACAATGGCATTTCCATCCACCTACCCTTTCTTGTTTGAGCTTCTTCATCATGAACTCTGTATATCTTGAATCTTGTTCTTTAGAAGTTGATGCTTTGACATTGCGGTTGACAACGACCTCCGCTGCTTGTGATTGTCGTTCGGTTGGAGTTTCAGGCGAAGCATGTGGCGCATCTAGACATACGGACATGAATTCGGCAAAAGTGTTGCGACGCCACTGTTCTGACACACTACTGTACCTGATTGAACGGGTGCTTTCTTTGCTTCCTCAAGGACTGGCTTGAGATTTGGAAACAGACTGAATAGTAGTTTAGAAGGTAACGATGAAGTTTTTTCGTCTCGGCCATTCTCCTCTGGAGCTAGAACAGGTGGTTCAGCAACATCGTCATCATGTTCAGACAAAGACCGTTGAGATAATTGCGGGGATTCTAATCTGGCATGGTAAGAAGACAAACACGTAGCAAATAAGGACGAAGGGATAAGAATCGATCCATACCTGGATCAGTTTCAGAGTATAGGATAGAATTACGGTCTCGATTTCCATCTACACCTTTTAAGAATCAGGAACAGAGTCAGTATGATCGCGAGTAGTCACTGGGCACGCCACGGCGAGTATTACCTGTTGCTTCGCAAAAGTCTTGTTCAGGATCTACATCCATAAGTCCTTGGTCTTCCAGCATTGTATGAGTATATTCTTGACTGATTTGGGCCTCAAGATCCAAAAAGTCCTGTAATGATGTTGCTTCTTGATGTACAACTTCCTTCCAAACCCTCTGATGTAACGCTTTGGCCGGTATGAACACACGGGCTTCGATTTCGTCGTCTTCATCATCCAGTAGATCATAATTGTGGATGCTTGCTACTGCAGTTGACTTTGATGTTTGATGGATGAGTTTGGGATGTGGCGTGGCGTAGTTGTTGACATGGTGTGAGTTTGTAGACTTGATGAAGATGGATTAATTGTGAGTTTGCAGTCTGACGAAAGCAAGGTGCGTACCGGATGACGAGGCTTCTCCCAAGATATAACGCAAGAACTTTCGGAAGGATCCCCATTGTTTTTGATCAGCATCGGTGGGGCCTAGGACCATATTCGTGTCAGTCATTTCACGCTGTTCGACGTTTTCAGCTCAGACATGCCTGTTCTCCCTGTGCTAGCATGATCGATGAGTGGATGGATGGATGTATAAATTGATGGATTGATATGGCGCTGTTCTGGCTCTGTTCTTGCTCGCAAAAGTGGTGTTCCGCGAGGGTGGATCTGTTCACAGCAGAGTACAAATCAACTCTGGGTACCCCTACCCTAAGCGTACGGGGCAAATATAAATTTACGGGATATATTTAGAAGTCCCATATATATGTCCCATTTCAGAAATGGATAAGGTTTTCTGAGAAACAGACTGGATTGGCGTGCTTTAGATTTTAATCTTGCGTCTTGATTTCAGTTCATTCATGCCGTTCCTGACAACTCGATACATTGATCTATCGCATCAACATGCACGCACACCTGTCCCTTGCCCCCTGTCGCACGTCCAAACATCATTCGCCACGTCGGCCTGTTGAAGGGCCACTCCCGCACTCATACTCGTGCTTCTCTCAATGCTGATGTCCAATGGGAGAGTCTCGCGCTCGCGCTTGCACCGGAATCGGCATCGGCATCGGCATCGGCATCGGCATCGGCGGTGATTCCACCGTGTCTGCATTCGCGACGACAAAAACTGTGTACTTCCCCTCCGCAGGACACCAACAGCATTACAGCAAAGTAAGTGCAGCTTGCGAACCGCACCACACTAAAGCCGTGCATCCATCCATCCTGTTGCTCGAGTCAACTTTCCTGACCATACGATTCACATCATAACCACCGTATGATCTAGCCCTACTGCCACCCTTATCCAACCACCATTCATCGGTTCATACTGGGCCCAGTCATGAATTCATACCCATCACCATCATCATCATTGACCGCTTCCGCGCAGCCATTCGTATCTGCATTACTATACGACACATCATCTGCACAAATGTCTGCCGCTGCATCAAACAATACCAGTCATGCCTCTGCTTCAACCTCAGCATCACCAACAATGTCATCCTCGACTTTCCAACCCAAACTGCGTCTACTACCTCCAAATATTGGTACCACTGGACTAGTATCTCCTATAAATCAATCGCTGCCCCCTCCCTATCCATTATCCGCTGGTCCAACCGTGTCCCAAATGGACTTCAGAAACTTGGCTGTCGAGTTAGACCGTGAACGAGCACAGTTGCATGTACAATTGCAAGCAGAGCGTGAAAGGGGCAATCAGCTACGAAATGCTCTAAGGTATGTCCCGTCACCTTCGTATATTCATAGTGTATTATCCAATGCAGAGTGCCCTTTTTTGGTGGTGTTGACCTGGCATTTCCTGGTCGGCCGAGGCTTGTATATTGAATGACATGACAGCTGTCTAATGTATACTGATGCAAGGAAGCTGTGGGTAACGCTCCTAGCCATATACATTAGGAGACATCAGTCAGAAATTGCTCAAATGAATGATGCCTATGCCCAATATCAACAAGTCGCCGATATACTACGTCGACGATCGGCTACACTGGAGTCCGAATTGGCAGCTGCCAGAGATGCAGTCCATATGGCCAGCCGTGAAGCTGCTCGTGAGCAAGTATGTAGTAAAACAACCTTGTGCCGACAACAGTTTTCTCACCTTGACACGCAAGCGTAGGACTTACGAATCCGATTCGAGAATGAGTTGGATCATTGTCGTCGTGCGATACGAGATGCCGCTCAGAGGGCAATTGAAGTGCTAGTATTTGCTGCTGATGGAGATTTGGAAACTCAGCAGGTAGCTCGTGACGTAGCATTGTGGAGATCTCAAGCCCGAGATAGTCGAAATGGCGGATTGGCTGCAACCCTTGTACCAGTCACGCATATAAAGACGGTTTTGAGTAAACTAGAAGAATATGCTAAACAATGGAGAAACGACAGGAATTTGTTTCTTCGAACCAGACTACATGAACAGCAACAGCAAGAAGTGGCTCTCGCTGCGTCAATTGCGGCCTCTAACATCAGCAACAGTCTTAATGGTCATTATAACGGCAGTAGAATCTTAAGCAATATGGCCGACAGACGAGATGCAGTTGATCGTAGATACTCAACAAGTACAAGCGCTGAATGTAGTAGCGGTAGTGTCAATATGATCAATACTGCCACTAATTCGGATTCCATGTGTCGTGCGGTGACGCCATTTGGCATGATGACTGACGAGATTCATGCAACCTCTGGTGGTAGTACTCCAACAACAAGTCATGTCAATGTAACACGACAAGATGGATTTGGTGGGGATTTCCCAAACCTTGAATCCTCTTCCGAGAGCACGGGCACTAGTGTTTCGCCATTGTCTAGCCAAGCACACCAGTCAACCACCGAAAATGACCATGGTCATACCATCATTCGTAATAGCTTCAGTAATGTAAATAACACTTCCAATAATTGCAGTTTGGATAGTGCAGCTTCTGCCATCTGGGTGTCGAACATGAATGGAGATAGTACTCACCATGACAATGCCAGGTCATCCAAGTTGGAGGGTGAAATAGTAGCAGTCTCCGATAAGAACGATAACAATCCGAGTCATGTGTTACTGCGTCAGAATGACGTTATAGACTCTCCCACTTCCTCTATGTTTGCCCCGGCAACCACAAATGGTGCGTCCGCTTCCAGTAATATTAGCAAAGCTAGATCCGATTCGGCTGCATCTGCCATTACTCTGGCATCATTCTGGCCTTCCACTTGGTCCAATGGATCCAGTAAGATCGATCCGCCGCCAGGATTAGGTATCAAGGAACCTCCTTCCTCCAAGTGGAGTGAGGTGGTCAAAGGTGGAGGAGACTCTTTAGCAAAAGTAAGTGTGTTGATTCGGGAGGACGAGTGGTGGTGTGTTTCACTAAAGTTGACTCATGAAACAACCGAACACAACCGAACACCGTCATTTACCTTGCTATCTGCATAGAAAAAATAGATACCGCTACCATTTCTGCGTTCCCTCATCATGTATATTAGACTGTATATTGGATTATTCTGCCTGGCTCATACTTGGCTATAGGTCTTGTTGAGTCTTATAGAACTGAACACGCATTTCACTAACTCAAATACCATAAAAGTAATTCTCATAAAAAGAAACAACAGCATTATTATAGAACATACAACTTTGTAGTATTTGATCTGTATGATATCCTTTGCATTTCCTTGACCCATTTGTAGTATTTGTACCATAGAACAGAGTCGCCGTTAGAACGCTGTGGGTGAATGTGTCTTGTAAACGATGAAAGATTTCTGCTCTCGCGATGGAATAGCTGGGCTTGATCTAGTGTGAGATGTGTTTACTGTTAGTTGGTTTGAACATGGTAGATCCAGCAGCATCCCCGTGCCGGACCGGCCTCCTAGATGTTGTGAAAAGTAGGAAGGTGAGTAAAAGTAGATGAAAACGCGCTTTATCTCTACTTTTGTGGAAAGCCCACGAAATGTCCAGAGTCTGAGGAATTCACGCAATGCACTTCAGATATATGAAATTCAACGACAGACAATCTTTATATTGCCGCGATTGGCTATTCAAAGTACAACAGCAAACATTCGCTGTTTTGTCTAGGAACAAAAACTGGACTCTCACAACTCAATCCTAAATTTAAGGTTACGAGATATTACTTGATCAGGATCGCGTGACCTGGTATCATCTCATTTCAGATATATGAGGAGACATCAGACGCAACGAACAAGTCAATTTACCAGCTTAAGGATGTAGCTTAAATATAGTACAGAACTTCGGAGATCAGAGCCACAAATGAAGCACACAACAAGCAATATTGGGTAACGAAACAGCGTCCACAGTAACCAGTACCAATCCAATTACCATTCCAAGATTCAGCGGCACATTCTGTCATACGCCTATGCATTCAAAAAATCAGAGGTAAATTCTCTACAGATATAGAGAGAATTGTATTTGAATAGTACGTACATCTGCAGGCTCGTCCAGATTTTCTCTATCAAGATCTTGCAAATGGACCCAAAATAGCGGCCGCTGCGTACCGTTCGGCAGTGTGGTCATTCGATCCGAGGATTCGACTTCTCCCGTATGAAACATCCAGAAATGACCATTGTTACAAGCATCCATGCATGCAGGACAAGGTTGCGTTACGTGATATCCCAGGACGTTTCCACTATTCCTTGATCCTGGTTAACATTTCATGGCTGGATCACTGTATACCACGGTTTGACGGTACGTACCATCCTAGACAGGCGACATCTCTGATTCTGCATCGGCAGTTTCGAGTCTGATAATCTTCATTCACCAATTGAACGCAAAAGGGTGGGAGGTCGGTGCTGTAGAGTTCGATCTTTGGTACATAAAATAGTGAGCAGCATCCTTGTTATGCGCACGCACAGGCATCGCTTACATTCATATCAGCCAGTAAAATGGCTTTCATACCCCGTCTACACACGCCACTCGAGCAATAGCGGCATTTGAGTTCACATACAATCTTGCTTCTGAATTGGGGTCGCACGTTCTGTGGATCGTAGTCATCATACGGCTCATTGCTGCTATGGCTGATGTCGGTGCTGGTGAGACGATGGGCGTAGGAGGTGTGGCTGTGATTGGGGTGCTGGTGACGAGGAGTTCCGTATTCCACTGCGGTGCGAGGGATCAATGAATCACGAAAGACATCGAATGATGATGAGGATGTCGTATATGCTCTTGCTTGTGTGTCGGTAGGAGGCGCTTGCACTGCTCTTGGTATGGATGATGGTACACTTGATTGATTCTGACGATGTTGCGTAGGTGGTAGAGTAGATAAATAGGTCATCAAACCTCCAGCGGCATTGAGACCCAGATGTAGTCGAGAAGCCAAGTGTGGGGCGCTGCTATTATTCAATGCAGAGGCTGATGAATGATGGATTGTCGGAGCAGGTAGGAGTTGTGGGGTTGTTCTCGTAGGTAACGATAGTGTCTCTGTGGACTGTGGCATTGGTTCTATTGGCATTTCTCCTGTTTCCTACATCACAGGTTTTCAAGTAATTAAATTGTGCAGGCCAGGCCGTGATGAACAGAGCGGACAGCGACATACTCACTGGCTTCCCTCTGTAGAGAAGTGAACGCGAACTCCGGGGCGGATGTGCTCTGAACAGGCGACAGCAAAAGAAATTGGTGATTGTTCGGCATGTTTGGAGAAAGCACTGTCGGTTTGGGTTTTGATTGCTGTGCTGATGACTGCGCTATTTCAGGGTGTAATGATCAGTGTTCCAGCATCCATCATGAGTAGGCGGTCACTGGCCTACCGACACTGAAACGCGACAAAACTTTTTCTCTGCCCAGTCCTTGGTTCGAACCCACGGGGATATCGGTAGAGGATCGTGCGTGAGTACTGCCTCCGACGAGCACTGGCGAACGTTCCATGCCATTGCTGCCCGTATGGAGCGCCATTTGACGGCCATAAATGGTTGCCTCGTCCTCTGCCCTTGTCCTCTGCAGCCAGAAATTCAAAGGCAGATCCGCGAGCAAGCGACCGACCGACCGACCGACCGAGCTAGATCAACAAAGCGTGCATACCAGTACCGCACGGCGAGCAGCATCGTCAGTTGTATAGGACCATGGCACAGACTATCTCTCTTGTGGATAGTCAACTATGCCCGAGATCAGCTCTCTTCAGCAACCTGCTATTGCTCGATTTCAATCCGCATCTGTCTGCTCCATCAAAGACACTGGATGAATTCATGTTCTCCAGAGGAAGTGGCCAGGATAAAGCATTCGAATACGTAGCTGCATTCCTATTGGAACTACTAGATGCAAAGACATTCCACCAAGTACCCACTGCCAACACTTGCTTGCTAACCCTCCATCAACCTCGCTCAACCTGACCCCATCGTCATTCTGATATTAGCGATTCCACGCATGCTGGCCCATCTTGAATCCCACCAGTGCCAAGGAATTCCGAAATGTGGTTCATAAATGGTTCGAGGAGCTCAAGAAGAATGAAGGCATCTTTCCCATCGATGTACAGATCAGGAGGTCCCAGCTGGATGAATGTCGTGGTGAAAGGTATGACATTCCCTTCAAAACACCCCTCGTTGGACCTTGTCGTCATAGACACGGAAATGCTGCATGTAGAATCGAGAGACTGCTATTATGCTTATCCAATCATGTCGTTAAGACGGTCCTGGCTAGAGAGGCTACAGACGGTCTGCATCGCTGCCCACAGCACGAGTGGGTATACGCGTGTGTATCCTTAGTAACAAATTATCCATGCATAGTGTCTCTAGTTAATGAAATTGAGTATGGCCGTCGAGACGGCTTTGCTGAAGTCTACTTGAAGCTCAAGGTATCCTCAACTGGTGTAGGGCACATCTCACATTACAACGACTTACGTTCCCCATCATGCTCAGAACGAAACAGATCTGCAACGGCGCCAGTATATGTCAGAAGCTGCCGAACGTGAAGCAACGAAACACGCATGGACTTCCAACCAGCATGACATTTCACATGAAATCGAGATTGTTAACAACTCAATTGTATGTGTTGTGCCCATGCGAATCCCAAAAGGGTTAGTTACTTGATGACTTCAAGTAGCAATCGGCTGAAAGGCAACAAGAGGAATTCATGAGAGGATTTGCTGGTGAAGGCCTAGCCATCTTGGATCTGCAAGCTACATTATTCAGCAATTTAGAATCTTCCGATGGAATGTCACAAATAATGCAACAAGTTCGTCAATTAATGGCAACATTACAAGGAAAGGTCGACCAAATGCAAGCCGAGGTTGGTTCCATGCAAGAGTAAGCGACCTAGTTGCCAACGCCTCATGGCGTCGACAGACTACATATTGAGGGTACAGTAACCCTAGGCCCCTGTCCATTCCTGAAATACCGGGTCTTGTAGAGTACTCTATATCATCGTGCTACGCCTCACAAAATGATTAAAAAGATTGACTCTGTTCTCGAAACATAGCCCACAAAGCATCATCTCACCGGCAAGAGACACATCAAGTTCACTCCTTAGTCCCACTTCAGCAAGTTCCCTAAGCACACCAGATGCCGTGAAAGCTGCAAGTGAACGCGTGCACAGAGAGTTGAAGACAAGTAAGCAATGCGATGTGCGAATTGTCTGCACCTTGTGCCAATGTAGCCAAGTAGACCAAGTTGCGCCTCCCCACTTGAAGACTCCTAGTGCGAGGCGTGGTTTAGCAGCAGGTTCTGCACTGCAAGCGACCCGGAGGATGACTCACATTCCTGGCATTGATACAGCCAATTCACGAGTAAGGCATTCTTGATCTTTAGCTGGAACACTTTTTGGCTAATACTGTTGTATAAGGCTACCAACCATACTCCTGTTCGACCTTTGTCAAATCGTCATGTCGAACTTATCTCGCCATTTGGTATAGTATCAAAAATCATTCATGACCACGCTGGTGCAAGGTACTGACTTGCTGCAACTAGGACAATCAACTGCAAGAAAGCAGCCTTTTCTAAAAGCAAACGTCCACAACACTGGTCCCACGGCAATGGCCAAAAGTGGCAATTCCTTTGTCAAAGTACCAAAGGTACCTTCAACTTGGTTGGAAGCGTCACGAATGCTAACATCATGCCCATTTTAGGCGGTACCCGGAACACCAAACAAAGCTGGTACCAGCCATTTACCTGGCACTTTGTCAAAACCACGTATGTGAAATGGAGGTTTATTTCTTGGTTTAGATCAGCGCTGATAATGCTGTGCTATGTAGGGCAATCAGCTGTAAAACGGCAGACATTGTCAAGCACTGTCACCTCCAGTTCCGTCCACACACCATCAAGACGACGCAAGATTGCCTCGCCATCCGCCCATAAGGTGATTTTCTGCGACATGATATGGCGGTGTGGACAATTATTCTGCTGACGGCCACCTTTATTCTCTAGTTGACGCCTGCAACATCCGGTATCCTTGGTGGCAGTAGTCTGTATGAGAGGCGATTACAGTCAGGTATCATGCATGTGTGAAATTACGAGTGATTCCAAGCATGGACCAGTGCCTTTCCAGTTTGAGTTGACATGTACCTCGCATTTAGAATCGGACTCACCACTTAGTTTTGGATCAGCGGAAGGACTAGACCTGATCTGTAAGTTTACCGAAGGTCAGAGTTTGTCTTGTTTCAACCAAGTGGGAGCCGACGAGATTGACCTTGATCTACTCAACGCAAGCGGAAGAAGCACCACAATACTTTTCAATTGCAGCTTCGCCATGGGTACCACGTACAGGTGTTGAGACCAATAGCGTTGACCGAATGCAGTCTTTCTTGCTAAAGCTAGCTCAACTTCGCCAGGAAACCAGTGATTGATGTAAAGCAGCGCGATTATTACCATGTCCCATTTACGCGAAACGCTGCGCCGTTGTATTTATATTAGTGGTCATGGAACTGGCATATGTACATTACAGAACGTACCCATTACAGTAGTACATTACTATTATGAACTAAGTGATCATAAAACTCCATTCACATCTTGAAGTCATCTTTTGAACCTGCGGATGCGCTCGGGTTTGCGGCATTGACAGCACTCGCCCCTTCGTTGCTAGTTTCATCCCCACTAATATTCGTGTTTTGAAGATGAATGCAGCTACCCGCCTCCGCCTCCCCCTCCCCCTTCAGCACACCAAGGACAATACAAGGCCACTCACGGAGGAGCATCATCTTTTTCAGCCTTTACATTCTCCAATGCATTTAAAATCCAAGATGCACCCATTTTGGAGGGGGCATGATAGATTACTTTGGCAAAATCGTTCATGGAGCCACTACAGTCGATTCTGAAGGTGTACAATGTCTTGTCGGCTGGAGCCATTTTAACTGCATCCAGTAACTGATCCACTATGGTACATGAACGAGGGTTTCAGCCTGGACCAAGACAGTCTCGTGATCCAAACTTCAGCAAGTACGCAATATGGGACTACGGGGTTGTTACGTCATACCTTTGAGATGGTACACTTGATCCGTGACACCGGATGCGCTGGATTCACTTGGCACATCGACTCTCAGTTCGACACTTTGGCAAGCAGCGACACTGGCACTCTTGCTTTTGAAGACGGCTTGTAACTCGTGGGCACTCAGTGCTTCGCGATTTTGATTGGCAGGAAATGTGGAATTTTGTGTACTAGTTGGTGATGATATGGTTCTGACTGCATGTGATGTTGGCGCGAATGCTATTGCTCGTGATTGTGATCGTGGGACAGTTGTGATGCTTCGTCGGATGGGTGCTTTGGCATAGGAGAATTCGGCGGCGCACAGGGTGCGAGACCAGAAAAAGGCGGCGAAGACCGTAGTGGTATTCATACGTAGGAAGACTTTTCTTTTGTGTAGTGAATGAGGCGATATGATTTGTGATTTGTGATGAGTGATCGCTGCCAAGTGCAGATTAATGACGCAGCTTTGCGAGCGGGAGAGGAAGGGGAGGAAGTGGAGGTGGGCGCGACAGAGACGTGATTTCTTGTCTTTTTCGCAGCGCTCCATTTGAAGATTTCGGCAGCAGGGCAGCATCACGGTGCATGAGTCACGCTCTATCATGCAAGCAAAGCAGGAAGGAATGCGGCGAGTGACGGGCGTCTCTTTACGTGTTTGGCGACGGCGCTAGACGGGGTGGGGAGGGGGGAGGCAGTACCCGCCCGCGACGTACATGGCGGACCCCCGACTCCCGGACCAGCGTCCTGTGGGCAGTCCCCAGTGCCCAGTGCCCTGTCCCCAGTCCCCTCGGCGGCCCGCCCGCTCGCTCGCTCGCACGCTCAACCTGCACAGCCCGACATCAACCCCCCAGACTCCCAGACTCCGAGCGAGCCCGTCCCCCCAGATCGTATCTTCACAACACAATCCAACATGACAAAAGGAAGCAGTGCCAATTCTGATAGGCCGACTAACTGTCTTAGGCTGCTCGATTTCGAGAATAGGGACTTTGGAGGTATACTGATTCCATTGAATTCATCTGCCAGCTGCTCGCTCGCTTGCTTGCCTGCTTGCTGGCTTCATCAATTCCAACACACTGCGTTTTGACAAAGGCATGAAATTCCACATCGCCTAATCACTCAATCCTTCGACATAGATCTGTATCAGCTAGCTGTCACGCTGCCTGGATTCGTGCGTGTCACCTTTCACAAGGAGAAAGAATGCCACATTGCATTTAAGTGAGTATGACTATCCCACCATACAATCTGAGTGATCATGTGCATGCGCCAAGAGCGAGCCGCTCCTTGATGGATGTCGCAATATCCAGCACATGTACACACCCGCTCGCACCATGTTCAGAAATGATGCCGGATTGAGTGGTACCTCCGTGCTGCCAAGGGTATGCTGACTTTCCGCTGACACCCCCCCCCCCTCTCAACACCATAGCACTCTGCAGCAGTCAAAAGCTGCTCTAGAATGGCTCTCTCGTAATGCTGGCCAAGTTAATGTGTTCTACGCGTGAGTAGACATGTTTGTAACGGAATGGACAACACTCATTGATGTTGACATGTCGCATGCTCGAGGTATACTAATGACTCCTTCCACATGCTAACTAGTCCACCTCAAGGCGGTGGATCGATGACGCAAACTGCTGATCCTAGTTCAGTACTCTATGTTCGCGTGAGTACATCCTGTCATGCTCGCATCCCTTGCGTCTGCCAGTCTTAACTCGCCTGAACACTGACAGTTAATGCATGGAATGACAACAACGTCACTCCAAAAGATTGTTGAGGATTATGAAGGCCTTGAAATGATGAAGCCTGCGTATGTGTCTCTTGTCATCACCCCACATTAGCCCTGGCTTATATTGCTCATACATATAGTGAAAACCATGTCAAGCTCTTCTTTAGTTCCATAGACACTGCAACAGCCGGATCTGAAAGGCTCTTCAGAGAAACTAATATTTGTATGCCATTCTTTGCCATCTCGCTCATGATCTCCGTATCTGTCAGGCTTATCTGCAACAAACTCAATTCTAGATGCCTTCTTCCATCATGGATGTGGTCCAGGTGGCTCACCAAACAATCTACCTGGTGGACCACGTACCCTGCATGTAACCAAACTCGATCGTGACATGGCAGATTTACGAGCATACATGATGGATCGATTGCCAAGTTTAGAACGTATTGGCTTTCATGACGGTTATGGTGGGTTGTTTCTCTGAATCAAACAAAATTTAACAGCGACTGATTCACTGATACTAGTCTTTTGCTGTTTTCTGGATCATGACTCTGCGAAAGTGTCTAGAAAAATAATCTTGAACGAGACTAGAATGAAGGCTCGCCTAGTGGAATTCCAATATGTACCACATTTCCAACCTACTCCATTAGGATCCATGGGCTCCACCATTAGATTAGACTATAATACTGTGAGATATTCGCCTCATTGCGATCAAGTGTGCTGCCTTCCAGGTGTCACTCACATCAGCGTCGAGAATTAGATTAAGCCAACAGGAGATGAAATGCTCAAGTTCTTTGGGGCCTATCCTGGCTTTGCTCATATCGGTGAGTCTCCACCTGCTTTACGCTACAGTTGTAAATACATTATATCAACGCACAATTCGTCGTACGACTAGAAACTCGAGATAAATGCTGCTTTGCCACCTTCCGTACCCCCCAACAAGCCAAAGCAGCTCTCGAGGATCTCAACGGTACAACGAATTTGAAGGCAGTGTATCGATCTCGAGATGCAAACGATAAATCAACTAGTACCCCCACCACAGCAGCCGCCCGTCGTAGTCAAAGCAGTAGTGCCCTAAACATTTTGGGCCAACAACAGCTCCAGCACCAAACACCTCTTCGTCGACCATCATTGTCAACGGCTGGTTTAACGTATAGCAATTACCCACCTTCTGGTGCGACAACTCCAACTCGAGCTATGGCACCATATCCACTCAAACATCCTTCGGCAGCATCGCGATCTATCTATGATTATACCCTCCAACAGCACGTGCCAATGAGGAACTTTTGGAGTGTACTTGTAGATGATTTTTCATCTTCAGGTGGGTCCGACTATGATGGGGATGTGGAAGGCTTATCCCCTGAGTCACTTACGGAGTATGATGGTGACGGTGGTAGACCAATTTCCCAACAATTAGACTACCATGATGAGCATGAGGGTGTTTATGATCGCTTTCATGGCAATGGCCACACACCGGATGATGATCACGGAGTCATAGTATTTAACGGAACTCGTAATGGAGAAGTGGTACACGAGGGTCAGAACTTTAAGAGTAGTAACAGTAAAGAGGATAGCAGCATCAGAAAGAAGCGAGTGGAGTATACACCGCTGGCTTCTTATACATTACCTACACCGCCTCCATCCTCATCATCAGTAGCCTCAACTCCAACTCGCCACAAGTCGACCAACAGTGCTAGCAGCTGTGGAAGCAGCAATGGAAACTATAGTGAATCAGCTGCAGGTGGACAACATTCACCCTTATTATCTCAGTCCAAGTTGTATAGCAAAAACAGATCTACCAGCCCCCAATCACAACACGAGGAAGAAGACGACGAGAATCTTGTACCTGGACTACCTCCACGAGCCATTCGTCGTCGAGCAAAGAAACCCTCTTTACCTACCATCTAGATGTTTGCAGGACCTCAATTTTTGCAAGACCTTCATAGTGCAGGCTAGTTGTATGATTTGGAGAATTATGGGGCATGTTAAGATGAGGTCTTATTTAGCAGGGCGTGATTAGACCTAGGTAATAACCAAAAAAGGGGTATTTATTAGTTTCTCGTTTTTGTAGTGGGGGTTCATAGGTAGTAAGACGTAGTAGTTATAACGAAAAATCCAAAATCAAAGTTGGGTTTAGGTCTCTCTAGTTAATACTGTCAATCCCTCATATCGTTTTTCTTGCATACGAATAATTATCTAATCTTTCTTTTTGTAAGATATCGTATACATAGTGGTTTTAAGTAGATAACTTTGTAAAAACAAAGACAAGTGAGTGTGTAGTGGAAATAGAGCAAATTTTAGCATAGTATCATTTGGTCGTTTTGGGGATCAAGAAGTGACAGGCTTTTGAGCATTCACCTCTGGCGCAATTCCGAATCTCGTCGGCAACATCCCGACTAAATTTTTGGCACGCACACCAAAACTTGGCCATGGGCCGGAGGTGAGTTGGATGTGTCTCTCCTCTCAACAAACCTGTTACCACCTCCCGCTGTCGCGCGGAACAATGGCGCTATAATGATGAATACGAAATGGGAACGCGCCGAACGCGTAAAGCATGCAGCGGCGTAAAAACGGCCACAAAAGAGATGATGCGAATGTAACAATATTCCACATCATTATTTTCGGATTCGTCATCCTCAAAATTTGTAAAAAGATATGTAAACCAGCGAACGGTGTTTGCCACTATTGCTTACTATTCGACCAGAAAGTCGGCATTTATAGAACACGGTGCTTTCCAACCCCATCACATTTACCAAGCGCGCCAAAGACGCTACTCAAACCCACTCGATGAGAAGTGTCTGTGAAAGGGGTTTGGGCGCGCTCACGCAAGGTCTGGCTCAGCTCGACAGAGGAACCGGCCCTCTGGGCATCCTTGATAGCAGCACCATGTTCAAGAAACATGGCTTCATCACTCCCGATATCTGTAGCTTCAATATCTGGGTGCATGGTTGGCCTGATATCCTTGGGAACATGGTTGTTATTTACATGGCGGGTTTCTGTGCGTTCAGCGGAAGCAGTATCTGAACCGTCGGTCTGGGTGGTTCCATGGAGACCACCACGATCAGCGGCCTCCATGGGAGGCGCAGGTTCTCGGCCGCGCGTGCAAACTTCAGCGCCATCCACGTCACCTAAACACGCGTATCGATATGAGTGGAGCTTACATGGCCAGCATGACAAGTACCATTATTACCGGATGCGGGAGACCCGCTGCGCGGGGTGACGGCATCGACAATCGTTTGTCCAAACTCGTAGGTACGTATGTCTGGCAATACGCCAACACCCATGGCAGCCGCGGCCTGCTCGTACGCCGCAAACACAAGCATTCGGTTGAGTGAGTAGGTACTTAGCTTGGCGAGCATGGTGTCTACCATATCGGCGCTGATGGTTTTCGGTGATCCGGTTTTCGCGTCCGTGACGATTAGACATGTGCCATGGTTCGTCTGAAATGCCTCCAACAAGCGCTCTTCCCGCCATAGACGGAACACTACAAGCTGGTTCAGAGCGGCGGCCAGCCGCAGGTACGGGGGCGGTAGATCCTGGGGCACGGAGGGCCCTTGAATGAGTCGGCTGATTTCTGGAGGGATATCATGGACGTGTCGGATGAGCGCCAGCGAGTCCGAGTGCTAGAGTGGTCGTGTCAGTGTGCATTGACCACTAACGATCCACGTGCTCTCACAAAGAGCTCGATGAGCTTGGATGTTGCTTCCGCAATGGCATAGTCGGGTGACTTCTGGATAATGCTTTGCAAAGTGTAAGCTTGTATTGTGCATGCGCGACAGAATCGGCACTTGATTCAGCCATACCCGGATAGACTGTCGCTCAGAGTCAACAGTATCGATGTACGCATTGATGTTTCGGTGCAGAAGCTCGTCCCAGGTACATGCCAAATGGTATGTGTCTGGACGGAGCAGTACGTGATGGATGTCTCTCTCTGTTTCAGACGCCCAATGCTTTCGACGTTGAGGTGCACCGGTTTTACCGCAATCTATCTCAAAGGCATCGAGTTTACTGATTCGATTCCTTGCCAGTCTGATCAGCCGGAGTTCGGCTTCATCCAGCTTATCGACGGCGACGCCAGGATTTTGGAGTAGAAGCTCGATGACGTAACCATTCCTGAACCACTGGAGTAGAGACAGTCGTTGGGTGGCGCGCCGTAAAAGGATCTGGTGATACGCTGCTGCCACATCCATGTACTTTGGTGGTACAATCTTGGGAGGTAGCAGCTCCAAGCCTGCTGTAACGTCAGAGGGTATTCCTTCCACCTCGCGCAAGTTAATGAAAAACCTAGAGGCCTGCATACCGTGGGCGTCGGTTTGATACATCTTGATGTAATCCTTTCCGAAGCATACCTCTGCCAAGATGGTTTCAAGTCTGCCAATTGCTTCGTCCTTGTCATACCCCTTTGCAGATCTGTCCACCTCCTAATGTGGAAACAGTGGGTTTTGCAGCGAGAGCGGTCTGCTGGAACAGCGTGAGCGTACCTTGAGCTGGGCGAGTTCATAGCTTACAATCGCAAAGTAAAATCCAAATGACATTTCCTCTTCTTCGTCCCACTGACACGCCAATTTCTCCATATACGTACGGCTATGCTTCCAATGATCCTCCCAACGTGTCCGCATTGCAGATTTTTGCGCCTTGATGCTGTCCTTCTCGGAACGTGCCAGCCGTTTCATTCTCATTCGCTGCCTCACGAAATTTGTGGTGGTCACTCTGAGCAAATCCAGTCTCTTCCCGACCAATCGGTGGTACATTCTACAATACGACGAGCATCTTAGCCTGCGCTGATGATGGCCACGAGAATACAACTTACAATGAGTTGACCACTTCCGTCGTAGTCACATGCTTGAAAAAAGTAGGATACGCAGATACAACGGCAACGGGACATAGCCCATAGCTGCACCATTCGCAGCCGTGTTTCTTTCGATGTGGGGAGGAGTGTCAGTGCACCCCCAATGTTTTTTTTTGTTTTGCGCCACGACGAAATTCACCAGCAGAATGGACATCTGAGTAACCGACGACAGAGTAGATGCACCCGAGATTCTGAGAGACTCTGCTATCTCACGAGATGGGAAGAGTGAAAGTTAGCTGGTCCCCAGCATGTCAATCGAACACGTCATACCTCGGAGACTCGCAGCATTTCAGATATCATAGGCATGCAGTCTGATGCCTGCTGTGTTGCCGACGACGAACACAGGAATCCTAGAGTCAGCCCAAGACTTGCTTCCCTGGTGAGCGCGCTCAGCTTCTGTCTGTATCGAGTTTCAAGAACGCAAACCTGCGATTCAGCAAATGAGAGTACCGGTAAGCACATGCGCCACGTTGGATTGGCGCTGGATGACGCGCGCAGAGCAGCGAACTTCGTACGTTCACGTTTGCCTTGACTCTCTTCCGCAAATCAACAGGCAGACGTCCAACCACTTCGGAAATGGTCTTCAAAGCCTCCCTTTTCAATGAAAATTTCAATGGTGGCGGTTAGAAAGTGCTGTTCAAGGCCACGAGCTCACGAGCGTACCAGCAGAACTCCAAATAACTCTGCGGCATGTCAATAGTTGGCACCTTGAGGTTTCCGGTGGTAAAAGGAACCCCCATTGGTATAATGTTTGATACCAACAGATTTGCAAGTTCAGCCGCATCATCCTATCAATGCCTCGTGACTACCCACATAGTTGGTTTGGTTGCGACAGGAACTTACGGACACACATCGGTACTAGCAGTACGGATGGTTACGTACCCCCCACATCAAAGGAAAAAGTAACAAGGACAACAGGCTTACATCTTCATCTGGAGGGCGAATGCTCAATCGTTTGGCTTCACGCCATTCAACAAGGACATTTGACACTTCCCCTGCCAGTCTCCAATTCTGTCGTTGTAGCTGGCTGCTGTCAAAAAAAGGTTGAATGTTTTACGGGTGCACAGCAGACGATGCGGTACCATTGCCTCCAGGCCAAATCTGTGCTGACACAACCGTTCACTAAACACACTCCGTTGCTCGTCCGTATGTCCATGAAAGGCAGCGAGCGCTTGATGAAACGGATGCCAGCACAGCACGATGATGACAGGCTTCCGCATTTTTGTTGAAGTAGCAAAACTGGATGTGTAAGCATGAGACGTGTGGAAGCCGCATGAATCAATGCATACGAAGGCGTACCTGCGCAGCACCGGCTTCCTCCTAGCTCCGCAGAAAATTTTCGGACAGGTCCGTGGGCCCAGTGACTTGACACTCGGAATTGTCAGCGAGCCGAGGGCTTTCGTAACTCCCACAAACCCAAATTTACCTGCTGTCCGACAATATTGTCCGCGTTTATGTGTGGAACGCAATGTCGCGTCCAGTCTGGTAGGCTGGTTGGACGGTGACATGCACCCAAATAACAGTCATGGAGTTGATTTTACTTACGTAGGCCAATGTTTGGCGGGTTCTCAAGCCGCCCAGCGAGTCTTTCGACTCTTGCTCGACTTCCGTCTCTGGGGGTGCTCTTGCTCTTGGACGGCGGCTAAGCGGAAGCTTGCGGATAAGGTGCCTAATGAACATAACGTGGCGTGACTTGGTAAAGTCACCAATCCCTATGGCTACATATGTACTATGGTCCAGCATATGCAGAGGCAGCAGGAAGACCTCGTCTAGTAGACGGCTTTAAGAGAGAACCCTCATAAAGGCAGCCCTTGTTGCCATCTTGCCAGCTTGATCAACAACACCAACCACCTCTCGCACAATCTTTTGTGTCACGAAACTGACATTGGTCGCCTTTGCAGCTTACCAAAACGCTTCCCTCTGAATGGATGTTTCATTTAATACCAATATTTTATATTACCTGCATGTTATAATGGGCGGAGTTAGGGGTTTGTGTCAAAACATTCTTCAAACTCTTGCATACTATGATGTATCGATAACTGTTGTATTAAAAACGCAAGAGCAGATTTCTCACATTTTGGAAGGACGTACATAAATATAATGACAAGGTTTTTAAAAGGGAAAGGCCAACAAATAAAAACAAATGCTCTTCGCTAATTGTCATATATCTGTCTCCGAAAGATGTATGCGGGACTATGGTGCCCTTTGTTGTTGTTGTTTCCGAGGGCTCACTGTTGTGTGGCAAGAGGGTAAGGGTCCACGTTCGAGAGCATAGAAGTAATCAGTTAAAATTTTACTCCTTACAATGATGTCGATTGCCGATTTGATGTATACAGTCGAATTACACCTTTGGGCCATTAGCGACCGTGGGGTCATCCTGATTGCGTAAATCTCGCGTCCCACCTCATGATTCTTTGGTGAAAGACTTATATCCAACAAAATGAATAATAATAGGTGTGACAAAATGGTAATAATCATGTTTCGGACCCTTATCGTTTGCTTCCGTTTTGTCCGTAGGTAGCGTATAAATATGTACACAATCATATAAACCTAACATTACTATTATTCATCAGACGGGCTATACATGAAAACTACATGGCGAACATCCAAGGACTACACAAACGATTGAAACACTATATACAGAGGTTTCCAACTATTAACTACAGAGGGGGTTTCTGTCACTGCTCACTGACGATTCTACAGATCATGCCCTGCAGCTGCACGACGCTCTAAATCATCATTACGCAGACGTTCGGCCAACTTGACTAACCACTTGTATACGCGCTCATACACCTAGAGAGTAAACCAGTGTCAGAAACACGCCATCACAACAAGACACTCATACGCAACATGCACTTTCTACACACCATGAACGTAATAGCCTGACCAGGAGCGACACGCAGCACTCTGGGCGTAATCCCCTTCCAGAACGCAGGCCAGCCTTCATTCTTCCGTATCGAGTTTGTAACTTCAACAAATCGAGCCCAACCGCGTTGTTGCGATGGGTTTTTCTGAATGCGGGTCTTGATGGTATCAATAGGTGCGTTGAATAACGGACCACAGGCACCAGATATGAAGCCCATCAACATGTGTTGATATGCTGGTAGTGTGTCACCTGCTTCAGGTTGTAGTTGATGGAGTGTCGTTTTCAGATATTGATAGACGGTGAAGTTTGCTGCTTGGTTGGTGGCTATTGTTGTTGGCGGTACGTATAAGCATTGTATGTTTCGATGTGTGCTACACGGTACCAACCTTGACGTAAGGCAGTCAATGCAACACCCTTGTACAATGCACCAAATCCCTCTTCTCGTACCACTAGATACGCGCAGTGAGCAGCATTACGATATTTCGGAATATCTAGTGGATCCGTCATTGAGTGCCGTTGAGCTTGCAGGCGAATCTTGATGACGTCCATTGGAGTAACCACCAATACGGCCTCAGTAATACCAGCACCCAAACCCGCTATTGTTGATGATGTTGAATGCGCAACCCCTGATACATATGAGGACACCGAGGACCTGCCAGGTCATCACTACAAAAACATCACCCACCAACAAAAATACCAGCAGAAGAAGTCTTTTCAGTGTTTTTATCAGCCAGCCATTCCTTATATGCTTCGAATGAGGAGAATCTGATTGACATTTTAGGAACGATACCAGATATGACTGCACCCAATCCTTTATATAGAGACAGGAATCCTTCCTTTTGTACAATCTGCATTCCTACTCCAATAAAGGTTTGCCTAGCCTTGGTCTAAATATAAGGCGGTGAGTGTCTGAATCACCGGGCCGCGAAGTGCACGCTCATGTCACGACGTGGACCCACGTCACACTTCTGGTCATAGTGAGCGCACCTTTGCAACAGCTTCACTCATTTGACCACCGACACTCATAGCAGGCCGCCTGTGCATGCGTTCACCTCGCAGTTGCAATCGGACCTGATTGCACGATTAATGTTTAGTGATTATATCACGGGCCATCGAATCACCAATTTCATAATGTATAGCATTCAGTTCACCAGACAATGACGCTTGTCTTTTTCTGGAGCACTTGCCTTGATGGTATCCAATGGGTGGCAAGTCAGAGCTTCGCAACATCCTGCGATTCCACCAGCCAGTAAATGAATGACGGTATTCCTTTGAGACTTGACTCCCTTGCTCGACGATGACGCAGCAGCAGCCATTTTGTATTAGTCTAGTCTATATTTCCGAGGATCTAGCACGTGAAAGTGGGTGTCAGTAGAGCGTATGGGGAACATGGGCAGAGGCATGAAAGAAAACATATGATTTTCAGTCAATAATTTCTTATGACTATGAAACGAATCACATTGCATGCCTTTGTCTCTCCGCTTCCGATCGCTTTGTCGTCTTCAACGCTTGGTGTAAGGGCGATGTGTAGTATGTATGGACTGATGTGATGGATTACGTGAGAATCATCAGTGAGTGCGAGTTACCAGGCCAAAGTGGCTTTTAACAGAATACAAATTCAGAAGCACGGCAATGATGAAGTTAATTCCAGTACTATTACGAAACGAAACATGTATTGGAAATACGCTATAGACCATGCTAAAGCTAAAACATTGGTTTGATTGTCCCATGTCACCACATTACACAAATTATCGTCGTAGAAAGATATGGTAGAGTATATGGATGAGGGTAACTTTAGAAACTAGGTAGAATGCAAATCATGACTACTGCTACCTCAGGTACAGTCGAGTAGGTGTACACTGCCTCAATACTACTAGGCCCTATGTTCGATATGTACTAAAACAATCCATAGACACGATTCCGCTCAGCCCCTGCTGAGAAAGTGTCGATACCATTTATGTCCCTTTCGTAGAACGCAACAGATACATACCACTCTCCTTAATTGACTGCTTTTGTAGGTCCCAATGGAGGTGACTTCCTCTTTGCCTTGATGTTGGCCTTTACCATACTCAGAGGTTGTAAGATTTCAAAAGCACAAAGCAACTCGTCATTCACGGACATCACACCCCTATATTGATAGTACGTCGAGTGTGGGTCCTGGGTATTGCAGGTGTAACAGTATGCCGACCTACCCCTTGTTGTCGAATTCCCCACAATAGTTTGGCGCAGAGAATATAGTGACGAGTGTGCGATCGTTGAAGAACTCATATCCTAAAGGGAAGCAGATGTGTCAATGGTATCAATATAAGCCAAGACGAAAACACATTATACCTTCTTCAACTACCATATGCGCTCTGCAGACCAAATCAAAGTCGTGCTTGGCTAGGAATTCCGTGACTATGGCCTTGCCAAAACAATAACTGACCCCTCGTTCATTGTCTTCCCACTCAGGTGCAATCTCGGAAGGGTCAGACCATAGTAAGTCATTCACAAGGCCAAAGTCTGGGATATCGGTTGGTCTAGCCACCTTACGAATATCATCCATGGTATTGAGTTTCGGCGACAATCCTCCATGAACGCAAAAGATCTAGTTTGCTAGATGATCTGATTCCGGTCGCTGACACGAGTTAGAAACTGACATTCGGATTACCTTTCCTACATTTTTAGAAAGATTGATGTCAGCTGTCTTCAAAAAGAATATAAGGATACAATATACTTACCGGCAACTACTCCAGCTAACGGCATGCAATTGAACACATCGGTAAAGACCTTCCAAATTTTGAGGTTCGCCCTTCTTTTACACTCATCGTAGAAGCCATAGACTCTATTTACACTAGCGGATTCATGATTACCCCTGAGAATGAAAAAGTTTTCGGGATATCTATAACGAGTGACGCATCAACTGTGTTGTCCTGCACAGGACAGGGCAGCAGAGCCTCACTTGACTTTATAGCATAATAGAAGCAGTATTGTTTCCAGGGACTGTTTTCCCCGATCCACATAGTCGCCTGGAGGTCGTGTGAATGTCGTGAGCCGATTGGAAAAAACATCAAGAATTTCCCCGACCCACATACCCAAAAACAGATAGTTCGAGGCGGGAGGGTAACCCGTCATATCGAATATTCTCAAGAGATCTTCATATTGGCCATGTATATCGCCTACGATATTGACTGGTGAATTCAATTCTAGTAGCACGGGTTGGTCCAAGAAGATCTCTCGTGCTTTATGACAAATAAAGACGATTTCATTATTCTTTATGGTATTGAGAAAGTTTGGCCTGGCCTTTTGATTCCGAGAGTCGCGCAGTCTCTGTATGATATCATCCAAATCCTTTTCCAGATTTGCACTTAAGCGACCACTCAGGTACTGACCGGATGGAGATAGCTCGGAATCAGCGGGGGTTTTAGAAAGAATTTGGATTATAAGCTGCGGATTGGTGACACTTGTGGTGGTACTGGTCGGATTGGAGGCATGGGGTATTGGTAGCGAGGATGCGGTGGGTGGTGACATTGTGTTTGATGTCGTGCTGTTGAGAACGGTGCCATTTATGGGTGCGGCGTCATTCAGAGTGATCTGGCTACTATGTATGATGCCACTACTTCGTGCTGGATTAGCGGTACTATTGGCGGATGACGATACAAGTACTGGCTGTGGATTACTGGTGCTGCTGCTGCTGCTGCTATTCGACGATGCGAGTACTGCTGGAAGTGTCGACTGCGTGCCTCTACGGGACCCTGACCTTGACAGCTCTTCCTTCTTTGAACTTTGGCCTCCCATCTCGTTGTCTGCTTTTATTATATCAAATTATACTACGTTCCAACGGACCTCTGGTTGCGCCGACTCTGGTTTTGTCCTCTGCCCACGTCTGCCTCCGGTTGGCCATGCAGTTATGCACGCTGTATGCTGCAGGCGGCACGGGCAACTGTATCCATCCCCATGCTATGCCACTCCTTCAACGTCCCGCACTTCCCGCTGAACTATCCCCCGGGCAACTAGAATCCTACCACGCTGAGCACCCAGTGCCGGACTCGGAGCAACTAATGCACCCTAGTTGCATGTACCAACCATTTTCTCATACTGATGGCTGACTTTCTGGTACTGAATATACATCTACGTTAATACAACCCTGCAACCACCCACTATGATAACGACGTATACTATTTTACAATAACATCAATGGCCCAATTACAACCGCATCCTTGCACATCAACGAATGACCTCCCCCGCCTCATTCAGTTTCAACCACCAGCCCTCTGCATGATGCTTCTTGAACGCCTCTCTGAATGTCGCGTAGCTATCCACATGGATAGCATACGATCGTTTATATACATAGCCCCATGGTGGAAGCCACTTCTTCAATTCCTCGGGATGCACGACATAACCTGTTCTCTCCTGTATGACTTCCGAGAGCGTCGCTCGGTTGATGCACACTGCATTGATGACATTCCGATCTAAATGAACCATGTGATACCCGTGCTTATCACATATGTCTCGTGCTGCTTTTGGTGAGAAGCCAAACAGGGAGTGCAAGTCCCAGTAAGTGGATTGGTTTACAGTGTACGCTTCGTCCATCTCAAAGTTTCCTAAGGACAATATGCGTCAGTACCAAAGAAGCTCCTGTCCCCACGGATGACCAACGCAAAGGAAATGAAAAATAATGAACGCACTATTGATCTCCATCAATAAAACTCGCGGTCTATACCCAGCTTCCAAAATTGCCTTCAGCACCCAATAATCATACGAGTCAATATCGACTGACAATAGACTAAACTTTTTTGGTACGCTATATTGTTGGAAGAGTTCTACGATATTCTTTGGAGTGATCATGTGATTACTATGTTATGAGAAAATATCAGTACTTGCGGATGAAACCAAACCATCCCAATTCTTTCACAATGGACTAAAGCAAGGCAATAGTGCCAAGGACTTACTGGACGACTCGCTTATCAGGTGAGATTCCATTTCCGTCCATCAATATTCCATCCCATCCATTGTTCTCGTACAACAGACGAGTGTTGCACTCCGAGGCATTCGATGAGCCGAACTCGACGTAATACCTAGATTATAGGCATGTTGGTACGTGCCTAATGACGGTGTATTCACACTGTAATAGTATGCATGGATAATTACCTATCACCATGCCCGATATTTGAAAAGACGTAATGCAAAATCCCATCCTCGCCTAACGTTAATCATGTTAGTGGGACAAACATCCGTACGTCACCTTCTGCGACTTCAACTTTGAAACCTCGCTAAATGGCCCACGGCCGCACAAACTTACCATTCTGACTAAAGACCTTCAATTCATGCTCCCCAATATTGTAGGTGAAATGAAGCAATGAGGCAATGACGGTTTGCGGGGATGCAGTGACATATCGCGATCCCACGACGGCCAGCGATGCCGACGAATCGGATCCCCACATTGCATAGAACAGGACGGTCAGTACCACTCCAGCTAGTACACCAAGCGGTAGAGACATTGACGATGGTTTAATCATGCCCATTCTTGCGAATTGATGCTAATAATGGATGGACGATCAGAGGGGTAGAGTTAGCAACGATATATGGTGAAGTTCCGGAATCAGCAGCAACATCGTCCTAATCCATTAGTCCATTACTTGTGAAGTACAAATCCACTCACCTTTGCCACGTTGAAGTTGACCCAGTGAAATCAGATCCAAGGTGTTCCGAGTGAATTCAAAATGAACGCAAAGCACAGATGACGGTTCTGACCAGTCACTTCCCAGCGTTTTTGTTGACAACCGAGGACGCGTAACAGTTTCTCGCGATTGCCGAAGGGTAGTGCTTTCAACAACACTAATAAAAGTAATAATGATCTATGCTAAATTACAATAACAAGTGCAATGGTGCCATCATGACGGCCCCTCCACATACCCTTTCCACAACTCCAACGCCCGCGTATCTTGGACCAATTCTGCCGCATCACATGTCGCAGAATCCGTCATGACGTAATACCTGTGAAACCAAGCAATATTCGGATCTACGAACATAACTAGCCCAGTTGCATCAGCTACCCATTCAGTATGCATTAATGTGGTCTGTATCGGTCTGCCTATATGCCGTTGTGCCATGAAGCGTCCATCGGACTCGAGTCGTCGCATCGTATGAGTCTCCAGAATGGTATCATAACTGAAATTCCTGTTTTGCATCGGACAACACTCAACCCTTACAGATTCCAATGTGAGCGCTGCATATTTGGAGGATATGGTATCCAACCACGCGGAAGCTGTGTCATGTGTTCGAGGTACGAGGTATTCGTCTGCTTCTAAAAAGGCAATCCATTCAAGCCCATCATGGAAGTATTGCAGTGCATGGTTTTGGCTTGTTGTTCGGGCTGTATTCATAGGTCCTGGTTCCATATACTCCCAGAAATGAAACGGCCATGACCACACTATTATCGTTAACGGTCGTTCATGATCCTTCAGCAGCTTTGTGAGCTGTACTGTTATATCACTACTGCCAATAGCATTATGATCATAATTGTCATCATAGTAATCAGCTATGCGATTGTCATATAGCAGTATTACATCAATGCCGATCTTATGATGGTACGATATCCATGAAGGCAACAAGTCAATAGATCCTGTCACTAATGTTTGCAAGCCCACCTTGGCATTCGGTAGTATTAAATTCGATCCTTTCATCCTGTTCAATCGCATGCTAAGTCCTATCGATGGTGCTTCTACTTTTACAGACTCCTGGCCCTCCAACCCCTTGACATGCAAATAACCCACATACGTGGCAAAGGAATGCCCTTGCAGCTTCACTTTGGTCGCTGCCCCATCAACATAGAACGTCGTGTTCTTCATGGTGCCGAAACTATCTGGGAAACCAGGTCCGATCAAGACTATTTGAGAATCGACATCTCGGAAAAAGATGTCGTGTATAAATGCCAGGCAGTTGAAAATGTAAGGATTCGGTTGGTAATGCTCTATTGAGATGTGAGATCTTGCTTGTGTTTGTAGTCTCTTATCAGCCTGATCAAACGACGGTAGTGGTACCGGTGGTGGTTTACTGATTGGGCAGGGTGGGGTCGGGGGCTGTGGGATTGGAGATGGCCTTGACAGTAATAGTGGCCTGATCAAGAGAGCCTGCAGGCATGAGAATGATTTAGACTCTTTTAAGAGCAAGGAAATGTTGCACAAGGTTGATGCAGATTATTATTGAAGACTTGCCAGCAACTGTACGATGAAGAACGCTAGAATGATGAGCTTTGTGGACCTCTCTACAATTATGATTGAAACCCAATAGTCAGTTTGCAGCTTCGACGACTTTCGTCGGAGATAATATTTGCATAAACATCAGCTAAGTGTCGACTTACGCCTCACCCGATTCCAGACAGCCAACCGCCAGCCAACATGCGCTCCCTGTTTTCTATTCCTGCTCGAGTCATTCGAATGTGCATTTCCCATTATTATATTTGGCAGATGTCTGGAACATGTGCGATGCACAGGCGCATATATCCGGATTTGTCGGATGCCGTGGGTGCGCAAGAGGACGACGCGCACAGCACGGTGACGGTTATCATACTACCGAGACATGAAGTAATATACATTACTAATGTACATTATGTAATATACATTATCATTTAGCACAAGCAAATTGAGTGCTAAATACATCAAGTAATGATCAATGGCTATAATTTAAATCGGATACGCTGTCAAATCTGCCTCTCCGCGCTAGCGCTACTGACGCGGGTATGTCGAGAGATACTTCTCGACACAAATATTCATGCGATACAGTTTTCGATTTTGTGGAGGTACAGGGATGGGGCCCTTCATGCAAGTACACGATGGATCCTTGGATTTGTGGCAGACAAAGCGCTTATCTGGGTCGTGCCTATGAATGTGGGCTGTAGGTCAGCGGACCGTGTTGTTGATCAATGGTCGACGATGGTATCTGAACCTACTCATATCCAATATCTGGCAACATCAGTTGGGGCTATGTGAATGGCAGTGACGAACAAGGTTATTACAGCAGCATCCACTTACCACCAAAATAGTGTATTTGCTCCCTAGGAAGTGTCATTCCGACGAATAAACTTCGCACTGGGGCATCACCCCATCTATTATTAGGTTCCATATGAACTGACTGCCAAGGAGCCAGGATGTGTGCTGAACATCCGACTGACCTTTCAAAGTAGAATTTGTTGGTAGAGTCGAGAAACTCAAAGTACTCTCGATTCTGTTTTGATCTCAGCAGTCCCAAGTTGACAATTTCAAAATTGTTACTGTAATCGTGAAAAGTTAGTAAATTTGTACAGACTCTATACATACATCAAGGTGCTTACTAGAATGTACAAAACTCCAGAGTTTCGTTCCAATCATTAGGCTTGTCAAGTGCCTTGACAACTACATCATCCAGAAATGAAGATGGTGGTTCGATGTTCTTCATATTAATGTATTTTCTAAAGTAACATGTATGATGGTAGCGACGCACCCCATCAACGCATCAACGAGACATACTTTGTTTCCGGCCACAATGTAGGTATAGTGAGCATTGTCTCCAATGCAAAGCTTTGAAATCCATAAAGTTTGTTGTGGACGGCCATGAATGCAAATGGATCGTAGTTGATGTCACAGTAGAAGACAACATGAGGCTCCAGCCGCCAATAGTAATCCACTTCAGCCAGTATCGGATGCAATGAAAATGGATATGAGAACCTACGATTGTGTGTGAGTGTGGGGAGGGGGTTATTTAGGGACACGAATAGAGGGCTTATGTTTGGGTGTCAGTGACATACCATCTACACATGTGGTGGTAAGCCGATGAATTACCGTGGGGTACAGTTTGAGCCTTCATGCTCAGCTTTGCTTCCTATAGCGACGGAATGAAGGTGAGATCTGCAATGCTGGCTGCGACAAGCAGTGTCTCGACTTACGGTGACGTTGATGTGGCTCGGGAAGTTAAAGTTGTCAGTAATTGCAAAATCCACACTGGCAGATACATGTAGCTTTACAGTAGTCTTGAATTCACTAGAGAAGGGGACGTCGTTGAACATGACATATGGATAGTGAAATCGGTGGTTGAATCGTTTCTAAGTTTCAAAGGAGAACAGTTAGTTGGAGGTGCAGACGTAATATACAGAGCATCGATTGACAATGGAGCCCCTCGTCAATGGGATTGTCAAGCATGCATAGGCAGGCAGGCTTGCAGTACCTCAAAGTTGTCCAATGTCTCGATCAGATCGGGTAGATCCTCATTCCTGACGAGCAGTAAGATGACGGCCTTCTGCTTTGGTCCTGCAGATGGTACGGTTCCTAGACACCATGAGTGTCAGAGGGCGATATGGCAAGCAGATCAAGCCATTTCGGGACTGTCGATGGAATGCAACTTACCTGAGAAGAGGAAGTACTGAAGCACACAGATGAGCAGGGCCGCTGCTAGCAGATACCGGAACGAGTGGGGCAGCCACCTTCTGCGTGCTGCTGCTATCCTGCACATCAGATTGGCGTAGGGGGCGGGGGCGGTACGTTCGCATTGCATGACAGATATATTGAAATTCACGAGTGTGCATTATTAAGAAGACCAGTATTCGTGTGTTAGTTGTAAAATATTTTAATAAAAACATCATTAGTATGATCATTGTCGGCATATACGGTTTGGATGAACCTCTTCACAAGAGGTTTCCATGATAAGGCCAAAAGTAGCAGATGGGACAGGTATAAACGGAAGCAGTGTGCTCTGCACGAAATATGTATGAGGAGACCTGTGTCTATAGAAGAGAGACGCAAGACAACCAATCCACTCCTAACACAGTATCCAGCAATCGGATTCGTGGTGTTTAGACTTAAGCGATCACTAGTGAATGGACTCTGTGTGTTGAGTAACTGTGTCCGTAGACGCAGACTGCGACATCCAATAAGACCCAATGTGCGCCGCAAAGACACCGCCCAAGCACCGCAAGTTAATGACGATGGGCTCGTACCTCAAACGATGCTGGATTTGTATATGCAGCCGTGATCAAAAACATATCATCGATTTATAGTCATGACATAAAATTATAATTTAACTACATACAAAAGTTTTTTTGCTTCGTTGTACTAGATCAGAAAAAGCGCCAGAGTTAAATCAAACTATGCAAATACATTTACCATCCAGATAACTCTGAATACGAATCAGCGACACGAAAAGCTTCATTACCATTCGACCAGAAGTCGCCTCTAGCAATAACTGCACCAAAGGGCATTCTTCGTTCGGATGCTAGATTTTGCCGCAACGACTCGGAGAGCTCCACCATTGGTGGAGGTGGTAGGTCAGCCTCGTTCGGGATCACTAGTAGTGGTGGCGCTACACTATCCCCAGCTACAATACGAGCCAATCCTGAAAATACTGACGGTTTGGCTCGCTTTAGCTCCGAATTCTCAATGGCTCGTGACAAGAGTGATAGCGACGTTCTTGATGCGCCTCCGCCTATACGAGGTATGCTTGAAGAACCACTACTGTCATTTCCACGGCCTTGAGCATCATGGAGTCGCGGTGATGCCGGTACATCTACCTTTTGAAATAGGTTACTCCTTTTATGAGGGGAAGTCGGTGTTGAATTTGACAAGTCTGACTCAAAGTCACTTTCGTCGCTGATATCATCGTCATCTTCAGAAATATCATCATCGTCATCGTCCGAGATGTCATCATCATCATCATAATCATGGTTATCGTCATTATATGTGAGTGGTGGTATAGACATTTGCTGCTCTTGGTGCACGCTAGAATGCAGCAGCATTGTGGACTCATGTTGCTGTTGTAATAATCGTAATGCTAGATCAGCTTGACTATGGTTGTGCTGCAGCTGGAGCATCTGCCGCTGCAATTTCGAGGAATCTTGAGGTGAATCGGGTGAGGATTCACTTATGAAGAAGGTCACTTTACGCGAGGGATCATCGAAATGCGATGGTGTAGTATGACTGTTAATGCCGTTGACGATGGGAGATGGTGATTGGGCGGAGAGACTACGATTAGGAATGGCATTACTACTGCTACTACTACTATTACGGACGTGATTACCGTTGATGCTAGTATTTCTAGAATGGTTAGGACTGAGGGGAGCCAATGGGTTCCGCTTTTTGAGTAATTGCTGTTGATGCCTTTGATGTTGCAACATGCGTAATTGTTCTTGTAGGAGGGATCTAGTGGTGGCTTGTACACTGCTTTTTACATTACTATTATGACATGTTTGTGATTGTGATAGAGTTCTCGGACTATGACGTGGCAATGATCTGGACAATGACGCTAGGTTGACGACTGGATTTAGTCCAATGAGAAAGAGCAACAGAAGGAAGGACGTCAGCATACCTGGTTTAAATTGCTGAGGAGCCACTGAAGCAGTGGCCCTTGCACGAGCAACACGTGATGAGGGAGGTGGTGCCTCACCATCAACGATACTACTAGAGTCAGCGGGGCCCTTCCTAAGATTCTTTGAATCGACGACTCTTCTGAACTTGTCTAGTTCCAGGGTGCCCCTTGTGGTTGCGGCATCGAGCATCTTGTGGAAGGAAGAGGGGGAGACGGTAGTCCTGGCATTCGATGATGTGGTCGTGACAGGGGAAGTTGGTTCCAATGCGGCGGGGGGACAAGGATTGGGATAAGCAGATCGGTACCACAGTCTCCACGACAGATTCTCCAGTCGTCGACCGTTCTCCAGATTGTCCTTGGTTTTGGTGAAGACTAGGATTGTCATGTGTCAGACATCCTGATGTCATGTGTGATGGACCAAATGCGAGTATACAACAGGCCGTTCTGTGAGCGGCGCTGCACTGCGCATAATGTACATACCGGACCAAATGGTGGAGAGCTCGTCTACATCAATATTCTCCATTTTGGTCAGATTATCCAACTTGAGCGTCAGAACAGGTTGCGACAAGGGGAGGACCATTTTCATACTAGGGCATATAGATTGCGACTAGTAGATAGGGGCGGTTTGTGATCCTGTATAGAAGCTGTACAGCTTCATATGGAGGCAATTCGATCAGTTCTGTGAGGAGCAGATGGTGGGGCAATTGGATGGTGGGGCGTGGTCGGTCGGTCGGTCGGTCTTTTGACGATGTGGTGCATCAGCTGCCCATGCACGGCCCATGCCCATGCGAGGGCCGAAGCTCTAAGCACTTGTTACCGCCCGTCGCTGCAAGTACATGCCACATACTCGCCAGCGCGGCAGTTGTGCATATGCGCGGGAGGGCTCCATATAAAACTGCTGTGCCAGCCATGCATGACGTCCCGCATGCCTGACAGTTATCAGACATCAGGTCGAAAAGGGCTACAATTCAAATATGACAGCCCCAGATCGGACCCGTTTCAAAAGGTTCCGCAGACAGTTAACAGGGACGGGACAACAGACGTACGATCTTGTAGTTTGCTTCGCCTCTCAGGCGGCACCAGTACCCATACTTCACATCCAAACGTGCGCAGGTGTTGTAACGATGGCTTGGATCCGTAGAAGGTTTCATGAGGAATTCCATATTGCAATGCCGAATACGGCCATACATTCAGTAATGAATTGGCATGCAGGTACGACAGTGACCATGCCGTAGTAGGCAAGTTTGTTGCGGATAGTATAGTCCGTTGAACGTATGTGATTGTCAAAAACTTGACAGTCGTGTCATAATGTATCTATGACACTTCCTCATATACGTCTCGCATTGCCAAAGTAACCTTGCCTTATCAACCCTTATCAATGTGACTTGGACAGGTCGGTATAAAAAGCAAGAGTCACCCAAACACACTTCCTCATTCTTCGAAACTCTTGCAATACATACTGACATCGTCATATAAGGTATTAATCTAATTTAAATGATGTCTATTAAGTTATCATAATATTTACAGTTCACGGATGTCATTTTCTATGTCTTGCAATACATACTGACATCGTCATATAAGTCTCAACAGTCAAGATATTTGAAAAATCGCAACTTCCATTGTAATCACCACGTAATATCCGCCTAATGCTCTGCTGTACTCAGCAGGATTCAGATATCACATGGAGTTTCTTTGGCGCTACTACATTAGAGAGTTGTCGAGCGCAGAAAGCTGACACGTGAATGTTGTTCAGCCATCCGTATGGCCTCACAATCAAATTTGAGAAACATGCACAAGATGTCGTCGCCAACCACCTCGAGAGTTCGTGATACGTGTTTCGTCTCTAAGAAGAAACAAGGGGTTATCTCTTGTCCAACTTTTTCTTCGTCCAAAGTTGGCAACAAACTGTCAACCAACCAAATCCAACATGGCAAGAGGTTTCAGTATGATGCTGGTTATTACGGCCATCACAATCATGTATATGACATCCGTTCATTCTTCGCCTGCTTCGCCTGCTACTCCAGTGAGTCAACCGCAGTCAATCATAAAGTTAAATTTGACAAAGTTGCATACAATGTTGCATCAACCTTCTCTGACCAACTATAGAGAAGTATTCGATCATGAACTCATACTACGTCACGAGTTTAGGTGCAAGACACTCCATCAACCTCAGAACCTGGAACTCGAAGGCTCTTGCAAATTTTCTACTTTAGCCCGGACGAATCGCCTATAAAAGCATACAATTACTACGGAAGTCGCTTGAATTTTGCGAAAAAAGAACACTACCACGACTTCATAACGTGGTTGCTTGATGGAACGGAGTTGATGCGAATCAAGACGCATGACCTAGCACAAGTTGCTGCCAACCCGGACCTACAGGAGGATTTAGTTCGACAGCTTGCAGATGAGTTAGACCGTCTTGTGCGTTTCAGAGTGCGCGATGAGTTTCGAGTGCGCTGATATCAGCCGCAATCATGGCAGACCGTTACTGATGCAACTTACGGAACGGGTTCCCCATGGCTTGGGCTTGACAGGTCCGCTGAGAAACATGTGGAACTATGGTTATCACTATACCAGTTTTGTCACTCCAAGATCGCTGCTAGGATTCTGCTAGGAAAGGTTTATATGGTATGCGTTTACATCGTGACATAAACGCTTTCAGGATTCTTTTTTACCGACAGATTTGCTCAACATGATGATGTATAGATGTTGCAGCGAAACGCTCCATCGTTGATGCACGAGATCAGGGATTTTGAATGGGTCCTCTCAGAGAGTGCAGCACAAGTGATGTCACGCAACCGGATAATGCTTCATTGGTGTCCTCTAAAACGGCTCTTGCCATCTAGGCTCAAGTCGTATCCCGTCTCACCATCGATTCCGCTCTTTGCCACCCTTTCGACTTCATCCCGGCAGGAAAATCCAACATCCAGCTAGAGACGTTCATTGGAGGAGCACCAGATACGGATACCAAGTACAAAGACTGGCTGGCTCAGGGAAACTGTTTGATTGGCTTCGTCAGAGCCAAATTGGATGAAGCTCTTGCTGCGAAAAATGAATACGATATAGTTCTATCTGCTGATCAGTTAGACAGGCTGGTATGTCATTTAGTGTTATGCGATTATAGGACATTCCATGGGGACATATTGACCGTACCTACTAATCCAAACCCCTGTAGTCTCTGATGGATTCGAGGATGTTGAATTCTTGTGACGAACCTGACCCGGAGTTACGAAATTTATGTCACACGAGATGCGCGAACAGAATGTATCTTGTGAAAATGTACTTGGCAAGGGTATGAATATGTGGAGCCACATTTGACCTTCGGACACCCGTGAACCTTTACTTTTTACCCATTTAGACACCTGTAATTTTACCCGTGGCATACGTTGCCAACCGCTGGCCTGACCTCCTGACTGACCTCCTGACTGACATACATTCTATTAATGATTACAGTATCCTCGGTTCTGTGGGAGAAAGTACTGACGAGGAAGCGTTTCTAGATGCCCTGGATGACACTTTGCGCTCTCATGATTCTGAATTCCTCCCTTATGAATCTGTTGCCGCTTTTTCGCCTTGGAATCAACGTGATTCTAGATCTGCAGTCGATACTCGAGGCGTGGTGAGTGGTTACGTGCTCACAAAGTTGTCTGGAAAACTGGGTTAAAACGTAACACAGAGACATGATCATGGTTCGGGTGCATACATTCTGGAACATGGTATGCTGGAAACCCCACCCTCACTGGAAGGACCTGCATCGCAGAAGGTGGGTACTGCTGTGGGCTGTAAAGTTCCTGACACTAATGAAAACATCTTTGCAGCGTCATTGACGTTGCCACATTGGGTGGGCTATGTTGAAATTATGTTTTGGTTCACATAGCAAGTAGGTTATCTGCAGTTTCCCAATATTGGATATATATAAGAAGTCATCGTACAAGTTGTGCGGATTTAACTATAAGTTGGCCGTTTTCTCCCTTTCGATGCTTCATGCCTACGTTGGATTTGGCATTCCGGCATTCGGCGTCCTTGTCACGAACGTGACAGCTGCTATGATGCGACCATCGGCATCATTAGCGCCTTTAGCTAAGGACCACATTAATAATCACGTGTAAGCCCTTAAAGTATTTAAACCCAATTGCTGATGAGTAGAATGAGTTTTCCTCATACAGCAATTGTGGTGATAGAATCAGAATTGTACTAAAAGAAGCCGACTTTAGGATTCTTACAGTCCGTTTGTGTAGTCTGTTTTCAACAGCTCGTCAATCTTATTGCACGACGACGGGCATATCCGGCTCCTGCCCCTACATAGATCGTACGTATGGAAAATATAGGAAACGAGGCAGTTTCGTTTTCAATAAGGACGACCAACAACTAACGAGTGAATAACAACGTCAGTACTATCAGATAACTAACACGGCACCAGTGTCAAACACTGTAAAATGTGTTAGTTATGACAGTAGTTATATATATACATAATACGCAAGAGTTTTGGCTGTTGCGGAAAAACAATCAAAACCTTGCAGCTTTTTATGCGGCGTACATTCACTCATAGTACGCACACCTGACAGGTGTGAACCGCGGTTCGGTACCGCATAGATTTGTATAGTTTGCATACATTCTTGGGATTTATACCGATTGCACAGATCCATTGGAGTTATAAAATTTGCACTGATTCCAAGGGTTTGTACAGTTTGGGCAGATCCCAAAGATTTGTGTACTCCATACACGTGAATGCGTCCACCTTGCCAAGAGCTCATCTTTCCCGTATAGGAAATACAATTCTGCCTGAAGGGATTTTCCCCAAAAAATAACTATAAACTACTTATTTCATGGTTCGATAAATCATATCCGGTACGTTCTCCCTTCATCTGAAGTCAGTCTACACCTTCAAAGTCCGCAGCCATTGTATTTTTGATTTCGAAAGTATACCAAGCATTCATCAACAACACCGAAAGCAACCGCAACGCAACTGGCATAATCACGCAGCACCATATCTCCATTCGCTTTGATACGCCATCCTACAAGCCCCAGCAGTCTCTTCATCCGTCAACGCAGCTGGGAAGTAGTATGGCAGCAGTCAGCAGAACCATATGTAATGGCTGTTGGAGTAGTTATTAGGATGACTGGCGCAGAGGTAACTGATAGATGTGCTCGCGATGCGATGGATGTGTATTCAGCTGTCCTGTGTCTGTGTGTACAAAAGATGTGTCACAAAATATATGAACCAACACGGATGTGGCGTGCCGACATAAGTATGCGGGGCTGTGGGGCTCTCACACGATTGATTCGATCATGATCACATTCTAAAGAAGCGATACAATGGCGAAGATAGGCCATTGCGAGGTATGCAAGGAAGGATCTCCAAAGTACAAGTGCCCAATATGTAGATTACCATAGTATGTTCTGAGTGATCGGTGTCAACAACTGCTTGTTTTTGATGCAAAAGTTTGGAACATCTAACAACCGATCATCAATGTAGCTGTACTCTGACATGCTACAAGAAGCACAAAGGTGATTACTTTGCTCGATTCAAAGATAAAGTCCCCGCTGAACTCAGTTCGCATCCAATTAGAGACCGAATGTCGTCCAGTTGAGCTGGAATCAACAGTAACCACACTCTCCTCATCATCAAATTCAGCCGGTATGCCATTATCCGTGAAGACGGCGTTGGCATGATACTGAGCACCAGATCCATATGATAGATGCTCCGATACTCTCTGCCACTCAATTAAAAAACTCTGAGTCTTTCCCGGATGACGAAGAAATGAAGCTGACACCTCAACAACTACATAAGCTCAGCAAGTCTTTGCACTTTCTCACCGTCTATTAGTAAACCGCAGCTTGCAAGCTGCTGACATTTTCGCTGAAACTAGTGATGTCTGATGCAATACATGACATGATCTCCCAATTACCACATCTACGTACAGCTTTGAAAGAAATCAATTCATCGTCGGATCCGGAAAATGAGTTGGGAAATGCCTTGCAGTACCTACCGAATTTCAGAGAGTTTGCGGATTGTTGTATTGAGGTTGTTGGACCTGTGGCCAAGTAGTCATATTGTCCTACCTCATATTATCAGCATACAGTGATGAGTCCATTTGTAGATATTGTGCCAGTCATGCTCCGAAGAGTCAATGTGGTCGGATTCACCCCCCGATCTCGAAGCTCTCATAAGTGATATGATATAATATCCCCTCTGACAGATGTTTCTGAACCATTAATGGGCGTCTGATGGACAATCCTCAGCGAGACAGCTTGCACGTTGATCATTGAGTCTA
>QEAN01000027.1:19495-82677 GCA_006535955.1 Synchytrium endobioticum | reverse complement strand
TGTCAGGACGTGCACTTGGCAAACGATCGTCCAATACTACTATTGTATTGTCGACAAGAATATTCGAATTAAGGCTACAAGAGTATTAGCGAGCCTGGTATAAATACTAATTCTCAATCTCGAGGCCCTGACGTCATCCTCGAGATTCGCATCACACATCCGCATGTTTGCCACCTGTCATTCCTACTTTCCTTGGCCTCGAAGGTGGAAGGCTTCACGATGTGAAGACAACCAAAATGTCAGTTCCTGACACAATAGGAAGAACACCGCGCCTTGAAACCACCGAAGTGGATAAAGTAATAATGTAAGTGGCTGATATTTGATGGATGGATGATTGATGAATAAATGGATGAAAGATGTATGGACGGATGACAAGAGGTAAAACCCTAATCCCCAACCATAGAATTAATAATTTAATTTGTATGTAACGAATTTACGCGAGATTCTTACGTAATACGCCTACCGCGAGAGCGTTGTTGTGCAAGCTGTGAGGGTCACTGTTGTACATAACATGACACACAGACTTGACAACAATCAAGGGTAGACAACACAAGTCGAGGGTGAAACTACACTTGAGCAAGTAGTTAGATACTATGTGAGTATCTGGTGGGACTGTGGTTCCATATCGCATTGAGGCGATATGTCTAAAACTACAACACATTGAGGTGTTGTTACATTGTACATATAATCGCTCAAAATACAATTTCTAGATATACAACGATGGTTGCAATCAGTTGCACTAGAATGTCTAACGCGCATCTTTCAATCATGGAGCTGTCCGTAGTTCATTCCATAGGTTCCATAGTCAAAGGTCATCTGTAACTACCACAGGTACGTTCATTCTTCAGTTTTGGAAGTGTGGAAGTGGTGGAAATTATGAAAGTCTGTAATGGGCCTAATCGTCGTCTTGGGTTGCAGGGTGTCAACAGTAAGACCCATCAAAGCACCATACGTCGATATCCTGGGATGCCTCTACACTAATATTGCTCGATGTGTGGAAGGTACCCAACTCCCCCTATCCTGCAACTTTGCCCCATTGATACATTTACTACTCTTCCAAACGATTCTTTCCAGTTTAACAACAATCGAATGAGGGAGACGTGTTATCAGGGAAAAGTCAATATAAGAATAATTCGCTATTAGAGGAGGCAGCAAAAAAGGACGAGTTTGAGGGGCCGCCCCTCGCGTCTGAAGTCAACTCTGTTGCTTAGATATATCGTTACAAGTGCTGATTACGAAACAAGGGAAAAAGATTCAGACCAAAACATTTGCACCCACCGGAACTCGAATCCGGGTCGCATGCTTACCCACGGACTGCTCCATGGAAGGCAGGCATCATACCCTTAGACCATAGGTGCTGTCGATGCTGTACGTAAGGGTTGTTTTGAAAATATATAAGGGAACTTTTGGGGAGGTCACTTGTTACCCCGCGGAAATAAGAGACGCGCGTTGTGTGCACATGATGTGACATGCAGACATGGAAGCACCTGGAGACCAAGTGCGTATTGATGGTGGTGAAGTGAGTTACTAAGAAATGAGCGGTGTGTATTTGGACGGCAGGTAGGTCGCAAGGCGTGCTGCCCAGATCAATACGGGTTGTCGGATCTGAAGTTTGAGCTGCTGGTGTACTCAGCTGAGTTGTCAACAACGAAAGGCGTGCAAGGGGGATCCCCTCTCCATGTCTTGCATCGACAACAAAAGCAATTTCGAATCGAGTACATTACAACCCAATCTCAATAGGTAAGTGGAACGAGAGAGAAGTTGCAGCAGTTTACTCTGTGGTTTGCAAGAATATGACCTCTTCCTCCCCAACAACTAGTTACCTCATCCCCTTATATTTAAGGGGATATCGATGCACGAGCTTCCCATCTCACTCCTACTGTCTATCGAGCTGGACACCACTATCCTAGTCAACCAGTCTATAATAGGATCCGATAGTCTAGATCCCCAACCAAAACCTCAGAATCCACTCTCAAGGTCGTCCTTGATGGTCAACATCATCAAACATGGCAGCAAACACCAAGTTCCAAGTCATTGTACCATCAAAACCATTTGCCCCTTCAATCATTGATAAAGGTGGCCCCATCAACAATAATAAGAGGAAGCTGCCTCTCTTCATTAACAACAGCAGTAAACATAATGCTGGCTGTGGTACTACCAATATCGTAGCACCGTATCTATCAACTACTGCGACCAAAGACATTACTTCCGCAATTCCTACATCCGCAGCCGCCTCGTCTACAGGAAGTCATCCGCCTGTCGTGAAAGTCATTACTGCTGATCTTGTAGATAGGACGACTGATATTGTGTGTGCTGCATTCAAGGATGATCCACTCTTCACCTACGTCCTTCAACCAATTGGTGGAGTCGACGCTCGTCCTGATTTGCATAGGCTTTTTCAAGGGATTTATGTTTCTGCCAGTATAAAACATGGGATGGCTGTACGTATGTTGTTTCGTTGGGGTGCGACAGTCGAGCCTGCGTCAAATAGGGACCACGTGAAATAGTAGACGATTAAAGTGTTGTGAAATTGAGGCGATCTGGCTTTGACGGGCTTGTCCTGAAAATGTGTGACTAATTACATTGTAACAACATAGTATCAAGTCGATGACTTGGGCTCAATAGCCTTGTTTTTCCCTCCTGGTGCGGATGTAGCGGAATCGTGGGCTGGTGAGCTTTTCCCTCCGCGCCATCCTTTGGTGTCAACATGAATACATCCTCACAGCACAATAAATATAGACTTACTCAAGATGCTATCTTCAGTTCCACTTGCAGCTCTCACCCGCTATCTCATTGACTTTGTGACTCCAAGTGAATTGGCAAAACGCACACATCTCGGGATTGGAACTAAAGCAGAACGACGATATTATAATCTCTCCATTGCCGCGACCCGGCCAGATAAGCAGGGAAAGGGTTTGCTCAAGCATGTCTTGAAACCTGCATTGGCTCGGGCGGATGCTGAAGATGCCGTGGTATGGCTTGAGTCTACAAAAGAACGAAATGTTCCAATTGTAAGTAGTTGATCGGTTCAAAGGATGCATTTGAGATTATAACTTACGTGTGCAAACAATGTAGTATGAACGATTTGGGTTCAAGGTTGTTGAAACGATTACTCTAAAAGATGAGTCTCCCATCTTTTTGATGTTACGTGAACCGCAGCCACTGGTTCACTAAATACGGATGGGGCAACTCTACAATGCTAATTTGATTTGGCGGAAGTAGAAATAAATGGTTTAATTGCCCGTACAAATCAAAGGATATCAATGTTGTCTGTCGATGGTTGAATTGTGTAGGAGGTAGCGCTATATGTTATCGAGCGTCATAGTGCCTTTAGTAATAACACATCTTTTGACTCTCTAATGTTTCTCGTTTACAATTAATGTTGACACCGGTTGTGATGAAGGGACATCAGCCGAAAGTAAATCGGAATTAGGTCAAATGGATAACAGTGCCTGCAGTAGGGGGATCAGGGATGGATATACGCGGGATTATCGCGGATCACGTCCCGATAGTGTCGTGATCAATCATCGAAAGTCAAGTCCAAACTCCGTTGATCGTGCCGATGTGAGGCGCTTTTCGTTGATGATTGAGAGCTAAGATCTAGTTGAGGCACCAGATTGCCTCCATAATCTTGAGTATTGTCTTGGCCACTTCCCGTATAGATTTGGCAGAGTGCTAAATCCTCGATTGCAACATAGTAACCAAAATGTGGGGATTCGGTAGGGCATCGTCCAGCTCGCCAAGTAGTAGCAGCAACAATAGAAGCCCAGCTAATAACAAGAACCGGGCATTAGACACACACAGCAATCTTGATCTCTATTTTGGTGGTTTGAATCTGCACGATGATACCGGACTAGACGACCCAGAGTTATTGGTATGTAATGCAACATCATGTGCATCTGTTGACTATATTCATGTTTCATCGTCCCTACCTTTGACATTCAACACTCATGTATGTAGGCTGAACTGGAAGCCATGACGATAGTCACTCGACTAACGGCTCCAAAGCAACCCGTTGCTGCTACTACCACGCAAGCCGCGAATGATGGTGGACCATCCGTCGCCCAGGAAGAAGAGCAATTGGTGGAAATAACGTTGCCCGACTTGAGCGATGTCTTGGACGACGCAGAACCAAATGTACACATAACAGATCAAGATTTACAAGATCCAGATCTACTAGCTGAATTATTTGCTGTCACTGGCACTGGAAGTGGAGATAGTAGCGGGAGTACTGCCAGTCATGCCGACCAGAATACAGGGGCTATATCTTCAACCATAAACTCGGGTATCAGAAGCGTAAACAGTAACAATGGTAATGGCACGAGTGTAACCTATCAAGTACCCGCTGTTGACAACGCCCTTATAACAGTGGCGCCCATACAACCGCCGAAATCCGAACCAAGCACAGCAACAACACCGAATGCAACGCTTCTACATAGTAGTTGTACATTCGTACCACCACCAAGGTCGGAAAGTATAACAAGCGTCAGTATTCAAAGCATCCAACCTGCTCAGTCACCACCGTCGGTGACAACGCAAACCCCCAACCACCCATTAGAACGAAGTTTGCAAGTCAAATTACAATCGAAGGATCCGCAGGTCATATCTCAATATATACAGGCCGAGAAGGTTAACGCGGTGAATAGAAAGAGAGCCGGCGATATCAAGGGCGCATTAGAATCTCGAGATGCATTTCGAGCATTAGAGGCTAGACTGTCCCAGATTCAGAATACCAGCAAGGTGCCACTGCCATTAATATCTTGTAATAGTATGGGTTCCGCTTCATCAAGTGTGAATAACAGTCCGGTAAACCCAGTACCTCATCAGACACAGCTACAACAAGACACCACCTTACATAATTCACCAACGAAAGCAAGCGTCGACAAGAGAAGCGGCGTACTTTCAATACTACAACAGCGACAGGATGACTACAAAAAAGCAGCTCTGACTTACAGAGATGCACAAAATCTAGTCAAGGCTCAAGAAATGTTGAGTGTATACAAATCATTGAATGGCGCTATAGCTACGGTCAAACGAACTGGCGATTTACCAACAACATTCCAGTTACCACCACCTCCATCCTCATCAAATGCGGTATCGTTGACACCAACCGCTCAAGTACAACCCGTGTCGACCGTATCCCCAAATAAAAGTAGTACAAGTGGCAAGCCAAAGGTTTCCACCATGAGCCTGAAGAAGCAAACACCATCCTCACCAGTATTTACTGCTCCTGTCAATATATCGCCAGTCGCTGCTTCCTCAACGGATGCTAGTATGAGAGACGTATGGCAATATCTAGCAAAAACATTACAAAGCCAAGTATCACTAGGATCTTCTTTAGCTTCCCGTTACCTGAAAGCAGGCCGTAAGGACCTAGCGTCCGAATTTCATAAGCTAGGTAGAGATGCGGCAACAGATTTATCCATTGTCATGTCACTTCCGCAACAACCGGAATCCAAACCTCCGTTCTTCACATACAAGAACGTAACATACGAATACGAGCATGTTAATACAGATATCCCAGCAGAGGAGCTCGAGATCACTATAATAGCAGGTCATGGCTTAGGCACACGGCTAGTACGAGGTGAAGAAGTTTGTGCATATACCATGTACGATATAGGATGGCCGACTGACGCAAATGGCGCTGTTACTGCTCACGCCAAAGGAGAAACCCCAATTGCTAATAACAAGAGTGCCAATCCGGTATTCAATTTCAAAAAGAATGTAACGATTGAAAAAAGTAGGGCGTTTCAAAGATATTTGGAAAGACGGTCTGCGACTTTTGATGTCATGCATTCGAGGGGAATGTCATTGATTTGGAGACCGATATGTTTGGGAAGGGCCAACGTGCCCGTTGCTGGATTGCTAAAGTCTGCAGAAGTTCATGAGAGCGTTGAAGTATGTTTGGGTTTGTGTTTGTGTTTTGAACAAGCCACGGTCAAGTTACGCACAACATTTGTTTTATAGCTCGTGGATCCCGAAAATTCGAGGAGACGAACTGGCGGACGTCTCGAAGTTCGATTTAGGATGAGACAGGCGTTCTTGGGTCCAGAACTCATCTCAAAGTCTCATCGATGGTTGACCCTTGATAGTAAGGCAAGCAATGCTATGCCAACAGCACCTCATAAAGATAGTAATGATGCATTAACTGAACTGTCTCCAAATGATGCTGCACGACAATCATCATCGCAGTCCCCTTCACCCCGTATCTCATCGCCCAGGGTGTCAGCAGAACCTCTGTCTGTTGCTAATGCTATACAGCCATCTCCAGATAGGAAGGCTGCTCCATCACCAACTCCTGTGGCTGCTGCTGCTGTTATTGATGATTCTGATATGGATGCATTGGAAATGAGGTTTATGAGGTTCGCCCGCCTTCTGAATCGGACAATGATATTCTATGGCACAGGATGTAACCGAGTGTCATTAATAGTGCGGACAGCACTGCTTCGAATGCGGTCGTAGAAGCAGAACACAATCAAATCGCAACACAAATCAACTCTTTGAAAGCACAACGAAAAGTCATTCCAGAGGAGCTGGTGGATCGTGAACGCGAATATCAAATGCGTATGGAGCTTCTAGTCACATTGGTTTCTGTTGGGCAGTTGACCATGTCAGGTATGCTAGGATGCCATGCTCGGCTTTTGCTTCCCGGCGAGTCCTACCTAACCCCTTTTTGTAGCTTACATTGCACAGGTCAAGGAATCAATCAAGAGTACCAGAGCCCAGGCAGTGGCTTTTAAGAAAGGTGGTCGCGTGGATTTAGCAAAGAAGGCTCTGATTCGCGTACACATCATGGAGAATGAAGTCAAGGAAGTAGAGGATGCTCAAAATAGCCAAGATGCGCAGTAACACATCAGTTTGCATTGTATATCTACAGATTTTGCATTTAGTTGCATATAAATTGGACATGGCATTATACGATAAGATGGTAAACAAGGGTTGCGTAAGCAGGTATTCCGAATATATACTACAATTTGTTGCGTCACGCTGACACAAGCGGGACAACCAACTTCACACCAGACACTTTTCCATTCGAACTCAATTCCAATGCATCAGGCAGACCCTGTAATCCGTTTTCAATGATTTGGACTCTGTTTGGTTGTAGATTACCGGCTTCGAGCATTGGATTGATTTCTTTAACAAAAAATTCGTGAACCCACGGTTGCAGTGATGGTTCACCGGCACCAAGGACCAATAATTTGATCCCGCGAGGCACATCCGCAGGACCAGTTATCGTGACCACTGATCCGCCTTGCTTGAGTGCTCTAGCTGCTAAAGTGCTAGTAGTATCGGGCGAAATGCAATCCAATGCATACTGCAAGCCACTGAGTAGCGTGACATTCTTTACTTTGGATATCAATTCATCAGGCGGAAGAGACGAGTCAAACACATGTGCAGCTCCCAAGGAAGTGACATACTCGGAATTCCTGTTTGAGCACGTTGCAATCACCGACAATCCGGCATTCGCGGCCAGCTGGACGGCGAATGCGCCGACGGACGATGATCCGCCTACGACCAGCACGTACTCGGGTTTGAAGTATGCCGTGTGCGAGGACGGCGGAGCGAGCCCTAAGCCCACGGATGGATGGAAGAGACCCAGGGCGGCGGTTGAGATGGCCACGGGCAGTGTTGCGGCTTGGGTGTGCGACAGGTTGGTGGGTTTGGGAACAGCGAGCATGGCCGGCAGCGCGGTGTACTCTGCGAAACCGCCGGTGGTAGTTTTGCCGTATACGGCGTCTCCGGGCTGCAGCGGGAGCGGGGTGGGGGGGGGGCGGGCCGGTCAGTTGTGCAGCAACGTGGACATGGGTTGCACGTGGACAAGGTACCTTGAATTCAGTGACTCGAGGGCCTACTTTGGTGACGAGGCCGCTCACATCGGAACCGAGCCGGTGCGGGAAGGCGGAGACCATGAATCCCAGCTTGGCCATTTTCCAGTCGAGTGGGTTCACTGCTGCGGCATGTACTGTGATTATGGGCGTGCAGATTGTCAGGCTCCGGGATGTCGTGGGATGCACAGCAAGGCAGCGGCAGCGTGGCTGGTATCAATTGTGTATGCGTGCCTTTGATTATAATGTCTTGTTCACCGGGATTAGGCTCATCGACATGCAGGATCTGTAGATGATCTTTGACGGAACCGGGCTGGGTTACCACGAGGGCCTTCATTCTTTGCAGATGTTTGCAGACAAGAGTGTCGAGTATAATATATAAGTGGAGACTTGCAACTGGTTTGTTCACTGTTCACTGTTCACTGTTTACTGTTGGTGATGGACGCATGGATGGAATGGGGGAGGGCGTGGAACTCAAATGACGTCGCGTGGCGCGTGGCGCGTGGCGCGTGGCTCACCTCGTGGGAGGGGGGTTCCCCTGGGCATGATGCTGTGATGACACAACGAGGTACTACTTGCTACAAATCTAGACGCTTGGAGACAATTAGCATTGCATTATCTATGCGATAAGTAGCCGATTAACGTATAATACTTGTTTATTATCCACATATGATGTATATTAATCATTACGTGCTGATGATACGTCCCAAGCTAACATGCTTCAGGTGCGGGTGCGGGTGCGGGTGCGGGTGCCCCATTGAGGTCTTTGTGCCGAAACCAGTCATATCGCTCCGTGGCAAAGGCCACTAGCTAATGATTTCCCTCCCTCGCTTCCCTAGCTACCATGGATTTTAGGGCAACTGATGGTGTTGGGTGGACGCACCTTGTGCTTGTGGTGGAGGTGAGAACAAGCGGAAACCCCACCATACCCACATATCTCGAGTTCCCACATCTCCGGCTCTGCGCTTCCTTGGTCCCATCGGGTTACTCCTATTCTGCGCATCCAAACTCTCGAGTCACTCAGGTCTGATTGCAGACCAGAGACCAGAATCAGATGGAGGCAGAGAAAGAGACGAGCTCAGCTGCTTTTGTGTCAAGTACGCATGCGTCTGGCGGCCCGATATCACCATCTTTCGTACTGACCGCGATGCAAATGCAGGCTCGAACCAACTCGACGACGCCGATAACGATGACGACACTGCATCATTCTACTCCGTACCAGAGGATGCCGATGATCCTTCGGACTCGGCCTCCACGAGCTTGCCATATATGCCTCCCAACCATCCTATAATTTCAGAACAAGCATCCACCACACCATCAACATCACGACTGGATTCATTCCCGGATCAGGACCATACACCCTCCTCACATGCCGGCCCCTGGTCTGTTCCGCCGATAACTGAAGTGAAAAGCAGGATGCCGTATCCTGCCCGTCCCGGACCGACGGAACTGGAACAGCTGGAAGCCGAAATGGACCTGAGTGCGGAGGAGGTCGCTGTAAGCTATTTTACAGATGCGATGCCCCTCCCCCCCCCGCAACAGCTCACGCTCATGTGTCCAAGTAGGCTTTAAAAGCCAAAGCTCTTGACGAAAAGGAATTGGGAAACGTGCATTTCAAGAATGCCGAGTATGATGAAGCTATTGGCAGGTGAGTCGCTGCCACATGTTGCATTATTAGTCCATGTCGTCTATATCTCGTATCGCATAATTGCAGGTACCAGAATGCTTTGGATATATGCCCCATACGGTTCAGGTCAGAACGGGCCATCTTCAATTCTAATCTAGCCGCATGTCATTTCTTGAAGGTACATCCTCCCTGAATCTGGACACGTTCATCGATTTCAAATCGCTCATACTGCTTTGATCCACAGCAACGGTGGGACGACGTGGTCAAGTCATGTACAAAGGGTACGTCTAGCAACAACAAGGTTCCTGTGTCTCTCCCAACTTATAAATGACGCCACATAGCTATCGATCTGAATCCAGATTATATTCAAGCTATTCGTAGACGGGCTTCGGCAAATGAGAAACTGAATAGATCAAGCTCGTTATCAGCTGCGTTAGAAGGTAGTCTTTAGACATCTTGAGCCCAACACAGCTATCCCATCTCATCGTCAATACGTTAGACTACAAAAAACTTCTTCAACTCGATCCCAATAATAAGGAAGCTGCCAAGGCCATCAAATCATTGCCACCTCGAATTCAAGTTCGGCAAGAAGAGGAAAAGGAAGAAATGATGGGTATGATTCCTTGATTCCCTTCCCTTCATAACCCTCCTGAATTGACATATCGTCCGTCGCATACAGGTAAATTGAAGGACCTCGGAAACCAATTTCTTGGAATGTTCGGACTGTCCACTGATAACTTTCAAATGAAACAAGATCCTGCTACTGGCAACTACGCAATGAACTTTCAAAAGTAGTTTAAAAAGTTTAGTTCCCACGGCCGGCACCACATCACCGAAAAGTAGCATGTAATTTCTTAGCGAACATTGCTCATAATATAAGTAAGCTCATTGCATTACATCGGCATTATGGTTAGAAAAGCGGTAGCGGCCCTTGACTAGCTCATTAGTTCTACCCATACAGTTTCCGAGAACGGTAAAAGCAGGCCTTCATATTGGTTAATGCAACGAACAGATCTATACATGTCGTGTACATAGGCACATACAATGCAGAATTACCGCTGTGTCTTGAAGAGCACTGCGCATCGCTTCCTCGCGTTGGACAAATACCTAGTCAAGACACCACTGGTAAATTCTTGTCCGAGAAGACAAAGCAATCAGTCAAACTTACTTTCTGTGCGTGGCTGGTATCATGTGTAACACCTGCACCCACGATCCCCTCTTCACTTTCACGATAGGTTTTCCTCCTCCAAACCGCTTAGCGAACAGTGCTTCGGAACGCGATAGCGGACGCGGACACCTATACGGCTCGGTCATACCCGCCACTAGGGCTTCCACCACCTGGAGCGCTTTCCCTATTGTCCTTCCATGTAAGGCCTTTTTCTCCATTTCACGCGTCTCTGTGTCGAGCCACTCGGGTCTTAGGTCTCCGACGGGCGTGTTTTTGATTTGCGCGTTGATCAGATGCATGATTTCGTCAGAAAGAAAGGCGTGCGTTGCTTTCACTGAGGACGGGGGCGGGACGAAGGGCGAGTAGTCGTCGTCGTCGTCGCCGAGGAGCAGCGGCTGCTCCGGTCTGACGTATAACACGTCTGGGTCCGGAATGTCGTCTGGGTAGTCGAGATGGCGTCTAGTGTGTGATGCAACGTTAACGAATCTTTGAAGAGGGTGTAGATGTTGGAGCTCACGTGTTGAGTAGCTGCATTGCATTCTCGGCAGGCCATGCAATGCATCTAGAGGTGCCTTGTAGTAAATACAGATACATGGAAAGGATGTCCCAACACAAGATACGTACGATTCCAAGTACTTGATGGCCCGGCCGTACGCTGCTCGATCCCACATGGTTTCAGCGATATCCTTTTTTTCACTGGCAATCTCGGCTATGTGATCAGACACATGCAGGATTTTCTTGACAATGTTCCATCGATCTTGGTGGATTAATGACAGCGCGAGACTGTCTATGTCTTTCTGTGATTCGGAGGATACAAGAAGGCGATCGGGGATTCGTCCGAGGCGCTTGGCATGTGTTATTGTTAGCCGTCGTTTGCGCTTGCGTTTGGGTCTGGCTCTGGATGATACTGATGCGTAGCTGGAGGATGAACCTGTTTCTGAGTAGGATGAAAACGCTAATTCTTCTTCCTCGTCTCCAAGGTCAGGCTCTACGTCATGGTTTGAAGGATGCGCCATGCCTAGACGTCAACCGGAATGACACGGATGACGCCCGCTATTGCTGCGCAAAGACGTCCTTACCTTCCATAAAGTCCATGTTGCTTGATGCCGTAGATTTCAAGTTGCTCCTACTCGCCAATTATGATTCAAGTTTATTGAAACTAATAATATCTGTTAGTTCCACTAACGCAATTCTATATCACATATCTAGTTTTGTTGCCAAGAATGCTAGGTACAAAATACAGAATGAATGAACTGAATCAAGCCTCCATTGTCCTAACACCCAATCAATTTAACTATTTCGGGATGAGGTTTGTCTGCACCCCTAACCCCTAGATATGGAGTTGCAACAGAGTTAAATGTGGCTTATTAAATAGCCCATTAGACATCAGAGTCGATAATCTCAGGAGGCATTCAAAGAGCCGTTCTGAGCGCATACCATGGGAATGTGTGTTGTGATACAATCAAAGGCAAAGACCGGATTGCGTATTGTATTGGATGCAGGCAACTATACGCGATGGCGAAACCATCAAAAGTACTCGTTCCATAAACGCCATCGCGATTCGCTGGATTGTCTGGAATTCGCTGTGATTGACTGGGACGGTTCGCGCGAATGATGAAAGTGGACTCCTTGGACAAGTGCAGTATTCCATGATATCTAGAGAAGAGAGGAGGTTCACGTGGCCATTCATGATACAAAGAATGCCACCGGCCCATGTCGCAGTGGTCTGGGCCTCGCGACAACTGCGGGCACTATGGTTTACACATGGTTTGATTGTTTGTTTGGCGGATTTGCCCCATAAAAGGGGATCTTGTCCCTCACACACTTCCCGACACAAGAATCGAACACCAGCTAGCTATTGTCGTTTTTAGTTACTGTCCCCCCACCCAAGACCAGGTAAGGTTGCTTCTCCCATGGACGTGGATAACGGGGGATGAGGGAGAAAGTGGCTGTTCCCGCCAACAGCAATGGTAAGTTTTGTGTCGCTTTCACTACTCGCCAAGCAACTTGTCGTGCTCACAATTACATTCCATCAATGTATGTACGCCTCGCCATTCCATGATCAAGTACCGCGAGGTAGTACGGTAAGTATCTTTCGTCGTAATACTTCCCTTTTCAACTTAGATTGTTCATGTTGGTGTGGATGATGAAGGAGGAATATGAAGTAGTGGCGGTAGTGCATGTGATGGTCGCACTTATAATTTACTGTTACTTTGTAGTTTACTTACTTAGTATTCAGAATACATTCCTTGTTAAGCTGCACGACCTCGGCCACAGAAATTGACTTTGGAAGCCTTCAAGAACATTATCACTCCTAACTTACATTCGCGAGACTTGTCTAGCAATTTCGAGCAAGCGCGCATCATGGAAAGCAGTACAACCGCTCCGGAATCCTCATTATCACAGTAGAGTGGAGTTCCTGTTCTGCATACCCCCACATTACACTGGCACCGGCGGTCGTAATCACAATCTCATTCACGCCTGCCCCCCCCCACCGGTCAAATTCCCAATTGTCGATCACAGCAAAGATCCCTGGGCCGTTCTTGTGTGATGTCTATACGTTTCAACCAGCGATTAACTTCATAAAGTCAAAAAAAACCTTCAAAAATAATGTTTCAGATTAGAATGAAGTATACAATTATTCTCCAGGAAATCTTTCCCATCGTTTCTCATGTGCGGCCGGGTCCAAGTCCACACCCCGCTCTATCAAATACTGTCTCACATCTCTATCATGACGCAGATCCTGATTTCGCTCCATTATTCGGGTCCTTTCAATCTGAGATAGCAGATCCTGATCCGGGGTGTACGCTCGAGTAAAGACATGTCGAGCCACATCTGGCGAGAAGTCAGGATTTGGTACTAGATTCGCCTCATTCCGCAGGATGCTTGATATTGACCCTATAATCCTTTGGATGTGTTACTTGTAGTGACAAGAAAGGCAGGACGTATGTAAGTACATACCATGTTTTTGAATCAGGGCCAAAGCTTTAACTTTCCCAACTTTGGCAACAGTTCCACTGAAGTCTGTGCCCAGCAGTATGCACATGTCCAAAAACTAGCGTATGGCAACGTCAGTACATGAATTCGGTAATAACCCGCCACAAGGTAGCCCTACTTGCTCATATGTTAACTCCATTTCCTTTCTAGCTTCCTTCGGATCAACAACGACTACTGCATTCGGATCCGATACTATCCGTCCAAATTTCTGAATGACCAATCCATCACCAACCACTATCGCATCTGTGTCTTCCGACAGTGATGCATCAATTAAACCTTGGGAAGCCAACGATGCACAAACTAATTCGCTTTCATAATCATCAGTGGTTATAGTGTAATGAGGGAGGTTCATGAAATCGAGTAGTGATCTGGCGGCTTGAAGTAGGGTAGGCGTCATTTGAGCGACTCGAGCTTTGAGTTTGTCGTGTCGTGCTAGTTGATGTCTTTGTAAAACCTAATTCAGTTCGATTAGCGACGTTTTTGAAAACAATGTCAGAAACCTAGAATACCTGGAGATGTACGTTGTGATCCACTTCAACGCCACCCTGCTGCTTCACAGCGTCAAGAAGCGCCATTTCCTCCCTCGCAGCGGCCTTGACAAACATTCCCGTCTCAAAGTCACGCATCAACTTATTCAACTCATTTACATGAACTTGCAAATCTTCCTTCAACCTGTCCATTTTAATTTCGCTAACGATCCTCTCAACTACCAGACTGTCATCGGCTTCAACTTTCTTATCTACAGGAACTTGCAAATCTTCCTTCAACCTGTCCACCTTAGCTTCGATAACGACCCGCTCAACCACCAGACTGTCATCGGCTTCAACTTTCTCATCTACATGAACTTGCAAATCCTCCTTCAACCTGTCCACTTTAGTTTCGCTAACGACCCGCTCAACCACCAGACTGTCATCGGCTTCAACTTCCCCATCTTGCTTGATTGAAGATTGCGTATTCAATTCGTCAACTACAGATTCAAATTGTTCTGGGGCTAGGGAAGACAAGTCATGCATGAATTGACCTAGTTGGTTCAGTCGTTCGCATCGTTTTTCTTCGTCTTGGATGGCGATACGAAGTTCCTGACGACGGACTTTACGACGTTCCAGTTCCAACGCTTTCAATACTGATCGAGCTCCGACGCCTATGGATGGGGTCAATGGGACTCTGGCACCCCCTTGTTCAAGAAGGCACATGCAATGCGACACCACGCAGGATCATCCCCAGTGAGGTGAATCCAGTATAAACATACCTGGACCATCGAATATGAATAATGGCTTAATGTTATTCTGGGAACTAGTTAGTCTCGTTGCCAGATTATACAATCCGCGCAGCAGGAGCAATCTGTCTTTCTCCTCCTGACTTATATGATAGCGATGTATGTCATCATGAGGTCTTCTATATGACGTGTATAACGATTGATATGCGTATAGTGTGGCATCGACTGCTACTGTCTGTCCACTAAATGTTGACAGATCAACTTGTTTCAAAGCGCCAGGTGACTTGTGTCGCAGTAATGGAAGTAGATGCTTTATGCCCATATTCACTGATGTATTCACTAAGCTCGCATGAGTGTGACGTGAGCGTTATTCGAAATCAGAAACTCCCAAGCATACCGATACCATCCGGATCCGCCACAAGGGACACATGATATTTAGACCTTACCTATGTTGAGCACTGTAACTCGTACTAGCGCTGTCAATCTATCACGGACTTCAACCGCCACTACTTCGCCAGCATCGACCGCAACCAGACTATCGTCTATAAAACAGCACCTGGTTGCAATCGCTTCCGCATCAAACTCCACATCAACAAGCCGAACAAGGAATATGGCTCCAGTTGCACGTGAAATTACAAAGACATTCGATTATTTGGTAATAGGGGGCGGTAGCGGTGGAGTAGCTTCTGCAAGAAGAGCAGCATCGTACGGTGTAAGTGTCGGTCTAGTGGAATACGGTAAGCATCGAGGTTCATGATATGCTATTGATGAGTGCCAAAATGCTGTAGAGAAATGAGATCGTGGACGTGAGATCATAGCAGATCGTGTCGGCGGATAGTGCATGATTCATGAATAGTGAGGCTCTGTGGCAACCCCTCGATCAGACATGAGGACATCAGTGACGAACGTCAAGCATCGCTGAAGCATCCTACTGGTTGAAGAAATGAGACTCTAGCCACACTTTCCTAATCGATCGTCTTTCGAAGTGTGATGTTGCGGGATCTCGTCAGCTCACTCTGCACCCGTCATATCATAGCTGCAATGGGAGGAACATGTGTAAATCGCGGGTGCGTGCCCAAAAAGATCATGTGGTCTACCGCCTCAATCGCAGAATCACTTCACGAAGCAAAGGGGTACGGTTTCGACGTAGCGGTAAACAGCTTCAACTGGAATCTCGTCAAACAGAAGCGAGATGCATACATCCGTAGATTGAACGGTATCTATGATAATAATTTGAACAAAGAGAAGGTAGAGCATATCCACGGTAGAGCAAAGTTCGTGTCAGAACGAGTGGTGGAAGTTGAGGGGAAATTGTACCAAGGCAAACATGTGCTCATTGCTACAGGGAGTAAGGCTACCCTTCCACCTATTCCAGGTGCGCAGAAGTATGGTATTACCAGTGATGGGTTTTTTGACTTGGAGGAAATGCCGAAGAAGGTGTGTGGTGACCCGTCACTTCACTTTCATGAGATCTCTTGCTCACCCACATAAATGTTTAGGTAGCTGTAGTCGGAGCAGGGTACATTGCAGTAGAACTAACAGGGGTCTTCCATTACCTCGGTGCCGATGTAACACTTTTCATCCGGCATCCAACCTTCCTTCGAACCTTCGACCCCATAATTCAGAATGTCTTGATGGACGAATACCGCAAGGCAGGAATCAAAATCGTTACAGACTCCAAATTCCACTCTATCGAAAATTTGTCTACTGAAAATAATCTAAGCAAGAATTTGAAATGCGCAGTCGAAGATACTCTGAAGAATTCGACGTCTAGCTACGAAGGGTTTGAGGAAGTTTTGTTTGCCATTGGTCGAGAGTCTAATGTTGATGGTTTGGGAATTGAGAACGTGGGAGATATCAAGTTCAGTAAACAGGGATTCTTGGTGTGTGATGAATGGCAGAATACCAATATTAGAAATGTGTATGCTCTAGGTGATGTCTGTGGGCATGCAATGTTAACTCCTGGTGAGTTTTGCCGTTGTAGACAGCAGCTATCGATATCGATAGAGTAAGTGATCACTCACAACACTTTTATCTCATTGAATAGTCGCCATCGCTGCAGGAAGAAAGTTATCCGATCGCCTCTTTGGTGGTAAACCGAATGCAAAGCTAGACTACAACAACATACCCTCAGTCATCTTCTCTCACCCAACTGCCGGAAGTACTGGTGCGTACTATGTCGGGCCGTGATAGATTGATTAAATAAAATAGCATGGTGGTACACATTCGTGTTATGATTTTAATGCTCCATCCATACGGTAGGCTTAACTGAAGAAGCAGCTAGGGACACATATGGGAGCGATAAGATCAGGATTTATCAGACTAGGTTTACAAACATGCACTATGCATTGCTAGGTCGGTACTCCTATAGATGTTGCTCATGAGTAATGATTATTCTCTTTTGCACTCTGTTGACTCCGATGCAAACACTAGAGAACAAACCATCAACAGCATATAAGCTCGTCTGTGTACTACCAGAAGAACGTGTAGTTGGTCTACATATCGTAGGAAAGGGTTCTGATGAGATGCTGCAAGGCTTCGCCGTTGCTGTAAAGATGGGTGAGTAAACCGCAGGCATGGTGGAATTTTATGTGTCGGTGAATGTTTACATTTAGGGCATTAACTTGTTCGAATAGGCGCCACAAAAGCCGATTTTGATAACACTGTTGCAATTCATCCTACCGCATCCGAAGAGTTGGTAACCATGAGATGAATCTTATGATGTACGAGGTAATTTATTTCAAGTTCATCGTAATTGCCGGCTTTGCTTTATTGTATTTATCCTGGGACTTGTGATTGCATTTGTTTTCATCACTTCTATTGACAAGAATATATTCGAATGTGGCCGCGTGTCACTTTCCTAAATATTACATTGAGAAACTTATCTTTGATTTACACAGTATGAGTGGAAGATCTCGTTGGATTTCCAGATCTTGGCAATACACTCTTCCCTCTTTTACAACATCAACTTGTTACCCCGGTGTCGCGCGATTGTTCCCGCGTGATGAAGATGAAATGGGAACGCGCCAAACGCGACGAGAAACTTTTCATTTGGTATCGATTGCCATACCGTACGTGTTATACGTAGTTGTTGTCAATGACATGTCACGTGCCTCTGGGTGTGCAAATATAAAACGACACCTTGTCGCCCAATCATCCTTTCGCTTGCTGTGCTGTCGGAATTCCTCCAAGTGTATTGTTTAGTAAGAGGCATTACTTGACGAATAGCGCCTTTAGCTACGGAGCCTTCTAATAATCACGTGTAAACTCCTAGAGTATTTAAACCCAATTGCTGATGAGTAGAATGAGTTATCCTCATACAGCAATTGTGGTGATAGAATCTGAATTGTACTAAAAGACGCCTACTTGAGGATTCTTACAATACTGGGGCTGGACTGGCTGACCCATCACAATCCAACAATTGATTGGGAAATACAATCGCTAACATTCGATGGGTATATTTGTAAACATCCTGTAGTACCCCATCAGGTTCCAGACAGGGTCGTTATCAATGATCCAAAGGTCAGGGTCATCACACCTCAAATGTCACTAAAGGACTCAACTCCAAATCGCGTATCTCGAAGGAGTGGCCCAAATTTCCGCAGGTGTATGATATGGGACTACACTCTGAACTTCCACCATATCGGGCGGGGTATGACTTCGATTCACAGTTCAAGAAGGACGTACCGCTACCAAAGAACCGTGAGTTGTTCAGCTTGCCTCCGAAACAATTTTCAGCAAGGCACCCTTTTACAGGCAGTGTAGGACTTTCACCCACCAAAGCTCTCCCCAGGCTTCGGTTTGGTCTAAGGTGTTTGTAACATAACCCGCCATGCGATAATCTCTTGCTTCGACTCTTGGTATCCGAAACAACTAAAATTGGCTTTCATTAGAGGGGGGAATTAGCATCTGGGAAAATACGCCCATTTACATCTCCTATTGCAGCCAACCTATTCTTTGTACCGAAACAGGATTCAACTACAGAACTACGCCCTTTTGTGGGCTGTCGAGGTCTGGATTCAGTCACAGTGGATGACAGATATCCAATGGCTTCAGTCAGATCTCTCATTCAACAAATAGCTGGAGATTATTACGCCAAGCTAGATCTGCGCAAAGGGTACAACATTATTCGAGTCAAAAAAGGAAGTGAATGGAAACTAGCCTTCAAATGCCGCATGGGTCTTTTTGAACCACTGGTTATGCCCTTTGGGCCTAGGACAGCGCCAACGCTTCGTGTCTGATCACAGTCAGGTGTCTATGGAGGAGGGATGGTTGGTAAATATGTTGAAGAGGGATGTTAACTGTCAGATGGTTTTTCTTGATTGACTTCCGTCAGAAGAGGGCTGGGTTGCAATTTGCTGATGAAACAAGAGGAATTGACTAATAGACTAATTTGATTCTATTCTGTTTGCAAGATTATGCACAAAACTTTCCTATTTATCACACGTCACACGCATCCCAGGGTGTCGCACTTCTGAGCCGTGTATTCGGAATGCCTTCCGTCGTTGGTGAGGGAGAGAGACGCTCAGCCTCTAGTTTCATCAGTATTGCGTCGATCTACGTATTGCCATTTGGTCAACGACAGACTCGTCATGGGCCCAGAAACGGGCATTGCAAGAGTCAGCACATACGTTGACGCCAACACGCCTGACGCTGCTCGACCTCCCATGGCACATACTACGTCTGCCGCTTTTATCAGTAGCTTCGTCCCCCTTTGAGGAGGATGTTGTGTCCACGGGGGAGTTTACAACGGTTGAATCCCGCTTCCAAGAATTGGAAGCCGTGCTAGTCCGATTTATCACCAGGTGCGGCACGCTGTCGTCGGTCTCGGCAGCAGCACGCCCCCGAAATCCGTATTTCAGGATTGGGGACTTGAACTTTTCGGACGGTGGAAGCGCCGTATAGTCATCCGCGCATGAGGATGTGGATGTGGATGATGACGATGGATGTTGGTTCGTCCTCAGACCTGGTATAGTTTGACTCTGCTCGCCTACCACTCTGGCCTTGATAGTGCTGGTCGATTCCAAGACTCTCGCCTGCAGCTGTCTCACGGTGCTGGCAGCCACAATCTCGAATGTTGGATCGATGCCTCCGTCGTCGTTAGCGTTCCCCGTTGTGTTTCCGGAAGGTTTTTGATTTGATGGATTTGGTTGGTGAATATATCGCCGAAATGAACCATGAGCACATCCTGCGTTTTGTTGCGTTTGATCATGAAGGTGGCGTCTATGCGATACATTGCAATATGCTCGGTGATGGGAAGAAAGCAAGTTGCGTCCGTTTGGCCGTTTCGCGTATTGTTTGAGAGTCGCGGTGATTGGGTATTTTTGGGGAAAGATCCGCAGGGAGCGGAGAGTTGTCACAATGGGATCGGCTTGCGGCATGGGCCATCGCATTAGACGCGACGCACCCTCCAGTGTTGTGTGGTATTATCATCGATGCCGCACAATATTCATAGCAATCGGACAAAGAGCCCACCAAGTCAGTGAAGTTCAAGTCAAGACAAGTCTGAACTTGAGATGCCGTATGTTAATGTTGACAATACTGACAATTCAGGCTTCGTCCGCCGGACGGTATCGGTCAGGGAAGCAGCCAGTAGGAAACCGGAATGAGAGCCGATGCAGATGTATTATAGAGATACACAACCGCTCTGGTATTAACAACTGGGCAACACGAGAACGCAAATACACTGTAAACTTGTGACGCTAGAACGCTCATTCCAGGTGAAAATAACTTATTAACGTGTCTTGATCAGTCTAGAGCATCCACGGTCCTGGATGTACAGCTCAGACTTGCTGCTGTGGTTGCTGGTTCAAGATCCACAACTTGCGTAGCTCGGCATTGTTTGGAGTACGTGTTTGAGCAGATGGCTGACCGGCAGGCGCATTAGCTACATTCTCAATCCATGTAGGAGACCTAGATTGCATAGAAGCAGAATTAGGTTTTCTCACATCACGAAAGGATGGCATTTTCAAACGAATCCACTGCACGTACCCCAACCATGGCGGGATATTAGATTTTTGCAGATCTCTGATTGATGGCCGTGCCGTTGGCGCTCGTTGCGCTTGCTGAAAGTGTGCGTTGAAAGGTTCGACTACTACCCGATCTTGGTACATGGTCGTGGGTCTTGGATAGTCTGTCACAAAGTGAGAGTATAAGTGGGTAGGTTCCAAGTCTTGAGCGTCTGTCGGATCTGGAACGGGCAGGAAGGCGGCGTTCTGATGACACGCGTGCGAGTTGGGGGTTATGGTTTGCAGTGTATGTGGCCGTTTGTGGTTGTAGATACCTGCTGATACGCGGCCAGTTGCAGCAGCACCTGCAGCAGTAGCAGTGGTACCAGTCACGATGGCGGGAGGCGGGACACCTCTTTCCACCGCAGCGCCATTGTCGTTGGACCATGGATACGCCCTTGTTCGGTTGATGGCCACCCCGCCGGACATGTTATCTTTTGATAGACTCAGAGCTGCCGCTGCATCCGCACCGCGACGGCGGAATAGAGTGGTACCAGTTACAAAGTAGCCTATAAGCGCGACGGATCCAACAACAGCCACTGTTCCAATTGTGACTACGGCGATATTGCTAGGAGGAAGACTGGAACCCGAGGATTCCGCAGGAGTGGTGATACCAGCTGTGCCATTGGCCCCGGTCGTGTCGCCATTGCTGTTGGTGTCGCCGTTAAGTGGTGCCGCTATTTGGTTGGGAGCGAGTGTGACGGCACTTTGTGATGGCATGGGTGCGGCAATGGTAGCAGATGGCATGTTCGTGGCCTCGTCTGGAGACATGGCGAGAACTGGTGCATCCATGGTAGGAGAAGCAGCCGCGGCGTCGGTGTTGGTAGGGGATGCCATTGGCAATGGTGCAGCATCAACGTCACCAGATGTCATAAGGACACCTGGCGCATCCATAGTGGGGGAAGCAGCCGCGGCGTCGGCGTTGGGAGGGGTCATTGTTGGCAGTGGTGCAGCATCGGTGGGTACAGGAGTTTCGATCGGCATGGTGGGATCTGGAGTTGCTGGAACTTGGTATGGCACATCTTCGGCAATAGTCGGAGTAGGTATAATATCCGTCGGGATGGCATCTGGCGGTTCAATGACTGGAGTTATTATTGGGAATGGTGTGACTTGTACCGGTGCCGGAAGAACAACGGATGGTGTGGCGTCCGGCGTTGGTGTCGGTAGTATTTCAGGATATGGGAATGCGGTGGTCAGGACGTCGTCTTCCTGGCCGACCTCGTCCCTTTCGAGGCAGGTGTAATGTGCGGCGACGAAGGTCCAGAGGCAGACAAACACGATTGCCAGACGAGAAATCCAGTTCAATGTGGTGGTATGACGCATGCTGACGGCTTCGTCTTTGCAGGAGATGTTGAATACGACTGATGAGTGGGGGGCTGATCTACCTCCGAGGCAACAGGCACGCTTCTCCTAATATCTGGCGATACAGTTAGTTTGCTGATGAGACGGCATGGCATTGCAGACTTACTGTGTATGCTGCACCGGAAACGGACACTCTTTGATGAGGCTCTATAAGACGTCCTTTGTGCAGTTTATGAGTTGCCGGTTTTGCAGTTTTGGCGGTGCAGCCTGCAACCAATTTGTCCAGAGTTCCCCCGCCTGGACATTGCCAAGTCCACAAGTCCGACGAGTATGAACGAACGGTCCAAGCAATCCACATATCCTGTTTCCCGTCACCCCAAACTTTTACTTTCAGCGGGTCGCCGCGGGCGCACATCAACTACCTGTCAACCTGGACATAGACAAGTGACCAGTCGGGCGTTGTTCTGCCGTGCCGACAGTTCGTCTTCTCGGGTTCTAGGCCATACAATTATGTCTATTGATAATATTCGGTATCGACGGATCTCAAGGGATCGGCGCCCCTGTGAATAGTGTGTTATGACTGAACTTTATTGTGTTGTATTGAACGGGTCGATCCAACACTATTCATGTGTATTCAAGGAAACGGAAGATATCCAAACATGCGAAACAGAACGGGTGGGTTACCAAGATGTTGTAGTTGTTGTTAGGACGATTGGCGTAGAGGTAGCGGATAGATGTGCTCGCGATGCGATGGATGTGTATTCAGCTGTCGTGTGTCTGTGTGTACAAAAGATGTGTCACAAAATATATGAACCAACACGGACGTGGCGTGCCGACATAAGCACGCGGGGGCTGCGGGGCTCTCACATGCACACAGGTTTACGACATAGTGGAGACTTATTCAGACTCGTTAATACCCATTCTACTCATTATCCAAGTTAAAGCATCGGAGTCTGAGGTCTCCAATGACTTAAACTGCAAAACAAGCACGCATCAAATACTAATGACCACGTGGAGGATACCGCCCAGTAGAAAAGTTAACCGATTGTCGCGCAATCGTGACAACGAACCTAGACGAGGCTCTATGCTCGATTAATAGTGGTAATTCTGAATTGTATGTGACAATGTATCTAAGATGTATAGATATTTACGTTGCATTATACTAATATGATATTATATACAATAACGGGAATTTTTATATTAGAACGCTTCAACAAAGAATGCAACAGCAGCTAAAGTCCATCTGGTATCGTCCGGTGTGGACGGTATCTGTAAATTAGCAATTACAGTTTCTCGAGTTGGATTTGCGTACATTGGTACTGAGATGGACTGTGATATGTCCATGTCCTGGAGGTAAATGGTGTCAGCATGTAAACAGCAGTGCTTTTTTCGCGTTGCCATAAACACCCACCCTAGGAAGCCAACAGAGGTAAGCTTGAGGCGCGGGAGCCAAACTCGGATCTTCAGCATGGCATTCAGACAGGCGAGATCCATCAAAACGACATCCTTGTAGAAAGAGCCCGTCTATTATTACTCCGGGCGAATCGGATCGAGTGGGAATATTCCATAATGAGACTAATCGTAGTGTGTCTATTGGCACGTTCTCTGCATTGAATGAAAAATGAGACTGTCAAAGCTCAAGAGTACGAACATCGGTATTAGCCACATCACTTACGTCTCCTAGAGGACAGCTGTCTCAAAGCCATCAAGAATCCTTTCGCATTAAACAAAACATTCAGCTTGATAGGCTTCTTCAGCCATTGATCAGGGCTGACGTGACTCCATTCAAGGACTCCTAGCGCCTTTGCCACAACCTCCTTCAAAAAGTCTATAGCGGATTCCGGACCACGCCAATCTAATTGTTGCCACAATGCAGGTGTTTCGCCACGTAATAGAGATAATCCAAATCGCTGTGTCTCTGCTGAGAATCGACCAGACTTGACTGCTTTGACCAAGTCAGAAAGAGTGCTGTTGATGTTTTGGAGGTTGTTAAGCATAGTTGCGAACTCCAGATGAAGGAAGGAGGTCAATGGATCCAAATCTGCCGTTGATTCTGTTACTGCTTTACCCAAGACATCACTGGATTCAGTCAGCTAGGCTCGATTATTAGAGTGAGTTCAAATTGCAAATGTGCGACCGGAAATACGAATCTGAGTCGTGCCTTCTTCCAAACTGTGAGAATAGGCGTTAAATCTTTCAGCCATTGTTGACAGTCGAACACTTGAGCATGCTGTCCAGTAGCACGCTATGGAAAATACGGTGAAGGTATAGTTTAATGACCACTTAGAGCTGCAAAACATACCAAGGCAGCCAATTGACTTAAAACGTTCCAGCTCGCGCTTTGTTGCATACTACGATCAATGTTAGCAGGTAGACCTAGCAGCGAAGGGGAGTCAGTATCTGGCAAGGCGCTGATAGTCTGGATGTAGTCGATATGCTGTCCACTCGCGGGGAGTACTGTAATTTACATATTTAATGTTCAGTTGAAATTCATGGTGTAGCGTGACGTGGTAATATAAGCTCACCAACCCCTTTGGCTAGTTGCCTGGATGGGCCTCGATTTCCAACCTTGAAATTTTCTACAATAAGAACGGATGATCAATTCATCATTCTGAGAATAAACGGACATAATTTCTTACCGTCATTGAATATGGATTCCAAAAACACGCGTAAACGTCGACCATCATCAGTGTTGTCGACACGGCCGCCATAAACAGCCTGTTCTAGAAGCCCATGAATGGTTTTCCATTGCGGTGCTTCTCTGCCATTACACATGTTCTAATGATACTTACATGTCAGTTTTGGAGGGGACACAATATGCTCGGATGCGAATATGAATGAAGTTACTAACTCCTATCAGCACAGAACTGGACCTCAAATCCGCCGTTGAAAACTCGTAGAATTGCGTCCATCCTTGCGGAAGGTAGGTACGTCGTTCCTGTAAGACGGCATGGAACCACGACAAAGCAAAGAGAACTTGAGCTCTCAAGGCGGTTCCTTGCTCCACAAACTCTTGTCCCCATCCATCATATGCTCGCTGTAAATTCTTCTTGAGACCTGGCGGTGCTTCTACTGTGACTTTGAGGCATGACCGCAAGAGGGTTGGTGGGAATCCAGGATGAGCCTCACTAGTCAAAAATAAGCGGAATGACTCTGATAGTTTGAGATTGGCAAGTTCCTGGATTAGAATTGGGAGCCAAGAGACCACCAGATGAGTGTTTTGTAGTAGGAGCCATCCACCTGTGCTTGAATATTCGCGTAAAAGTTTGAGGGCAACCTCTCCTTGCCCTTGTCCCATGGCAACCTTTTGGCGGCCGTGTCAAAACTATTTTGTCTAGAACAGACAACATTCACAGTGGGTACTTACAGATGCAAAGTTTGTTGCATTACCAGAACTAACGGCATAAGATCGTAATTCTTCTGAAGGGTCAGCCCCAGGAGATGTTATGAATAGAACTGGCTCAGCGGATGATGATTCTTGGTGTAGTTGTGCAAACGTCAATGACATGAGATTCAACGAATCCAGTCCTAGGATCTCACGGGCAACGTTCGTCACTAAGTATTAAAAGGTTAGCATTTCATTTGGCGATGATTTAACATGTTGGCTGTACATACTTGTAGACAATAATCTGTCAGGTCGAAGTGTTTTTACGATCATCAATCTGTGGAAGACCGACAACTGCCCAGCTTCCGATGGCCACGACACTTCACAAGCGTTCTGAGACAGCCATCGATTCCAAGCATCCCGACTTCCAAAGTTGGCACCAGAGGCCAATTTCGGTATTGACTACAGTAATGAAGAAGCTTCATGAAGAAGTTTAATGTAAAGGCCGTTCGCACCAGATAACTACCATGAGTTCACGAAATTTCGTGAGCTTGTCAGAAGGTACCCAAGAAGGTACTTCGAATCCAGGAGTATCCAGCTGGTCCAAACTAGACCCCACGAAAAAATCCCATTCTCTAGCATCAAACGCATACGAGTGAAGCTGTTTGATGAGATGATATGCGAAAGCTAATCGGTCTGCCTTAAACAAAGCACGACCTATGGTATTGTATACCAATGATTCAAGACTTCTGCAGAGAGACTCCGTCCGTGCGTCTGCCCCTTCGATGGCAGAGTCTTCTACTTTTAGCGCTTTACTGGTAAGTTTCAAAAACATATCCAGGCTGAAATGATACATGGCGCCGAGCCGGCATAAATCCGCTATCGCGAAATATAATTTACTTCCAGATACAGCAAATCTCAGATATCTATCTCGTTCTGCATTCAAACTACCACGAAGCGTTTGAGATTCGCGTAAACCTTCTTCTATGGTCATGCTCTTTGCTTTTGCCTCATTTAGTGATTCTAGTAATGACTGATTTTCGAGGATATTGCCAGTTGAAGTGGCTAATTCACGCAGCAAAGAGTCTTCGAGCTGCACCAGTTGCATCTTCAATTGATCCTCTTGTTCTATCAGTTTGACGCGTTCCAACTCCAACTCCGGCTTCTCATGCTGTAACACGACATTCAATAGCAAATCCACCAGACCAGCGTGCGTTGTAGTGAAATTAATCTCGGTTACTAGACCGACCGCGTTCGATCTCAACTTGAATCTACTGTCTTTGGTCAACAAGTACAGTTTAAAAGTCTCTCCCACATCTACAGTCTTATCTCCTAGGGATACTACATATCGAGGACCTTGTTTGAAGTAATCCTGCCTTAACAGGGGGTACAAAACTCCTTCGATATCATCTATATCTTGAATGACTAATGTTTTCCCGAATCGCACAGCCAATTCGAGTGTCCTTGAGAAGTTTCGATCGTGCTGATGGGTTATCTCTGGATTGAATTTAGCCAATGTCAGTTTCAGCCAACCAGCAGCTTGATCACCTGGATCTACCAAAAGCGGTACACCGGCTGTAGTCAGGGTGATGGCAGCATTTTGAAGGGACAGAGCATCCTGTGGTAAACCGCTCCCCTTCCACGACAACGCCATTGCTTCGTTGGCCAAAAATTGACGAACATCAAATTCTATCAAATTCAATCCATTCGACCAAGTTTTCAGCATAGCATCTCGAACGCTTTCAGACGCACCGCCTAAATACGTTACAAACGCCGAGGCGATCAAGGATTGCCGAGGCAATAATTCCAACTCGCATTTGTAATTCTTGACTTGCATTCGCCATCGTCGTTCTTCAATTTCTAGCTTGGTCAATAAGGACGTAGCGACTTCCAATGTCTTTTGAGCCTTTTCCAAGCCCATTTTAAGAATCTCCGCCTCACGAGACAGGGTACCAAATTCTTCACGTAAGGAGGCAACGTTTTGATCTACTACCGCCAACTCGTCGTGAAGCTTTTTGACTCGATCTGTTGATCTTTGGAGTGATTTCGTCAAGGCTGCCAAATCGGATTCCAGTGGAGCTACATGGTCCAATACTTGAGAATATTGTATATTCGCCTTGACCCAAGCTGCTAACGGTGCGGCGGCTACCGAGGCTCTTTTGATTGTAGCTTCATCAAAAGATTCTGGCTTAGACTTCAATAGTGCCGATACGGCTTCTCGAGACTTTCGTGTGACGTTATGAGCATCAAAATTCAGAATATCTTCCTTGACACTTCTTTTACCTAGGAACGATTTCATGCTGTTCCAAGTCATGTCCTCGTTGCCCATGAGACGTAGCACGCCCTCAAGTACATCACGTACAGCTGGAGGCGGGGCACGTAATGATCTCACTTCTGAGATTGCATCAGACCGAATTTCACCTACAGACTCGCGAGCAGCTCTGAGAATTGGCTCCACGTCAGCGAGCTGTGCTTCTATCATATTTTTCTGCTCGACCATCTGTATCTCTTCCTGCTTGAGCCTCTTGTTCAGCTCTTCCAACTCACGTTTTTGGTCAGCTGCATTTTCCATGGCAGTGGTAATTCGTTTCAAAGACTCATCAGCTTCTGTCTGCTTCTGAATCAGAGTCTTTCGTTGATGCGCAGCATCTTGAGACAGCTCGTCTACATACTTGGACGCTTCTTCCAGTTTCTGGACACCCCCATCAAGATATTTGATTTGCTGCACTAGCGTTTCTAACTTCGATTTATAGATACCACTATATGTGTCCAGCAAAGTAATGATCAGCCGTGGGGGGACCGCCCTTGGACTAGAAACTACGGAGTTATGAATGGATACGAATAAATTCGGCAGCTCCTCCATTGCTTTGGCTGCTAGATCAGGTAGCTGACGCTGAAGAATCACCTTTGCCGCTACGGCGATGCTACCAGGTTCCCACGAGCTTACTCGAATGCATTCGCAAGAGCTGAGAAATGCTGGATTCGATTCACAGCGCTGAACAAACTCCGGGTTCAGCGTGTCGAGGATCAAAACAATATGTAGATGACTTCTCGCGTATCGAGCGAAGAACTCTAATATTGAGCCTTGAGATCCCGCTTCCAAAAATCGATCAGACACAGATTGCATTGCGGTCTCCAACTCTTCTTTGCTATATAAGCTGGGTATCTGGCTGCCGGTCAAAACGCCATTGATGATTTCCAGGAGGATCGGATCTACCATTTGATGATCTTCAAACAGAAAAACTACGTCTTCTCCTGTAATAGCGACTTGTAAGGCTTGCTTCAGATCATCCGTGAATCTTCTGACACCATAACCTCGGCCTAATATCGGAGTAAAAACACGCATTCCAAGTCTATGAGAGCTGAGGACCGTTGCGGATCTTCTTCCATATCCTGCTTGACCTGCTAGCAATAAACATCCTCCAGGCTGCGACAAGACCCTATCTACGCAGGCAGCAAATGCCAGCCATTCATCAAATAGTACTAGATGCAATTCGTGATAATCCCGTTCGTAAAGGCTTATCTCCTTTTCCATGACAACACGATAATCGTTCATGGACATTTGTTGTAACATTGAGTTAGTCTGGATACTACGATTAGGCAGAGAATATACTGCCGCCAAACATTTTGAAGCATCGTAAGACCAGTCCGCCCGTATGGAGTCGAGTAACAATGATTGATATTTAAATTTGTCTTCTCTACTTGGCAGTCTATCACCAAATATTCGGAGTCCCTCAGAAACTACTGCTTCAAGTAACCCTTCCACTGCATTGTCGTTGGCAATGCTATATCGAGACAAGTTGAAAACCCATCGTGTTAGGTCCCGGGGACTCAAAACAATTTGTGGGCCGGTAAACATGGTTACAGCTTGATCATATACCCGTACTACAGTTTTCGTCAAACGAGAAATCTGTTTCCATGCCTAACGAAAATCTTCTTAGCGCAGCGCAATGAGTGCACGAAGCTGGAATTAGATAACGAACCTTGTGATCCTGAGTTAATATTTTTGATAAAGCAGGTTGCATCAAAGCATCAAAAATCTGCACCAAGTGCTCCCGAGTTGGTGTAGCAACGTGAAGTATATGTAATAAAGCAGTGAAACGAGGGGCTAAAGGCCTCCTGAGTCCCTTCTCATTCACTGAAGCAACCACTTGTACTCCCTCAACGCCAATCCATTCCAAACTAGTTTCATCATAATACCCCTTGTATGTTATCAGCTGCACCAAAAAAGATACTAATTCTACCGTATCATATTTATCCTCTTTGGGGAGATTGACATCTCTCAGATACACTACGAGACGATCACCATCTTTAGGTTTCAATACACGTCCTGTTGCCCCACTAACAGACACACAGCTTTGCAAGATCCGCTGCATGACGTGTATCGGTTTGGTTTGAGTACTACAGTACAGAGTGACCATGCGATATCGCAGCTTAGAGGTGACATGTCGTAAAAGTAGGTTCTTTCCTGATCCATCTGGGCCAACTAATAGTATCGGTACGCGGTCAACCATCCACGATTCTAATATGCGCGATTGGTGCTGTACTTCGATAGTTTCTACCACCGAATCTGCATCAATAAGTATCGGGTTTGAAAATTGATATGTTTTTATAGATCCAGATGAATCAACGTCTGATAACAATGCTTGGTGCGAGGTCGGTAGTTCAGTAATCGACTCCATTTCAGAAGCAAACGCTACTCGAGATTGCCAATTCAAGGTAGCGCCGGCAGCTCGGATGAGACCCAGCACAAACTCAAGTTTGTCAGAAGCTTTCTTGCTATGAGAGAGGGCTTGGACGACCAACGAGACCGGTGACACGTCAACAGCCAGACCTTTCTTCCGTAAAATATTTAGGGCTTTGTAAAGATATTCATCGACCCAAGCTTTCATTTGTGATCGCACAGCTTCATCTTGGCGACCTATGATGGCACAAGCGGCCGTTTCTATGTTTATACTTTCTTGAGATAGATAGATCATGCCCATACGACTAACCGTTGCAGGGGAAGCATGTCTAAGATCATCAGTTTCAAATAAAAACTTGACATTGGGACCAAATTGTATGCGTTCGCCGGACGGCATCGTCAGTAGCCGATTATCATCTAGTACCTACATATCGATGAGAAACATCAGTATCATCAATGTTAAATGTTAAATGATCGGAGACTTTGTGATACAGAACTTACCGAGTTGAGAGCCTCAATCCATTCGGGATCTACATCACCATCACAGACGATCCAGGTCCAAACATCAAGCGGCTCCTTCACAGCGAATCTGGCGGCCTTTGTCAGCGTACCATCAGTCCAATCTCTGGTATCCACATCCATATGCCCCAACAGTACATGACGATCCAGGGCTTTTGGATTCATAACGTGCGTGTTCACCTTTTGGCCACATTTTCCCAAAGCGGTCTTTAAGCACTTCCATAATACAGATTTACCCGACAGCGGTGGACCTACTACAACCACACCCGTCCGTTGACGGAGGGCTTCATACAATTCACACATTTTCTGGACCTGAGCATCTAAAAGTAGTAGACCTGCTTCACAGAATGTAACTTTGATGGCTTCAGTCAGCTCTTTATAGACAACACCCTGATCGACCGTGCGGGCAAAGGTATCACGCAGAATTTCACAAAATTTTACTCCATCCGCGTACGTGAGTTTGGGGATCGTGTTGGCTCGAATTGATTTTTCTGTAATAGATACTTCTAGATCTCGTCGTTTCTGGCCGTCAACTTCCAGCTGACTTAGCTGCTCCTTCAGGAGTTGTCCAGCAAGCCTCAAACAACTCTTCAATGGTCGTAGTCCCCAATCATAATGCTGACGCCGCGACAAGACCTGGAGACATAAGCTAAAGACTGTCACGATTTTACGACCCAACTCTTTGGCGTGTCGGAATCCGTCAGCAAAGAGCATGGTTTCGGCAATAAGTTCATTATCTGGTTGTGACATTGCTACAGATCTGAACAGTTGCTTTAAATTATCTGGCAACTTTTGTCGGCCACCATAACCTTTCCCAGCAGGATTAAGAGTAACAAATATACCAGAGTTCGGATCGACTTCAACTTGTTGATCCAACAACGTGAGGGTCGAGTGTTGAGATTTCAATGCAGCCTAAAAGAGGAAGCAAAGTAAGATCAAGACACCACGCAGTCGGAGTCATACTCATAGCTGGGCTTACTTGAACAGCTTGAATCTGCTGAGAAACAGCAGATAACACCGATTCCTCCAGGCGATTGAACTCATCGAAACAACCCCAAGCTCCACATTTCACTATTCCTACAAAAATTCTGCCCATACTCTTATAGTCCAACCCTTCATCGCAATTGAATACTAATACTTGTCTACCAAGTAAAGTGCCTAACGCCTTGACTGATTCCGTTTTTCCAGTTCCTGCCGGTCCGAATGGATTGCCACCAAACCCAGCGGCCACAGCCTGAGTTAAAGTCATATAACATTTATCTGTCAATGGTGTATGTACCAATCTTTGTGGTGTCCCTTGATATTCATAAGTGTATGCAAACCTGGCACTGGCCATCTGTGCATACATGGTCCCATCTTTTTCAAGATAGAATCGTAATTGCCGTTGCCATACCCAATCGTCTACAGACTCTACCCGCGCTGCCAATAGTTGATCTACGATATCAATCAAGTGAATTACATCCATTATTAGTGATTTGACTCGAATTTCTAGCACTATACGTTCCGATACATCTTTAGCCACGGAAGCTGTATCATAGGAAGTCAGCGCCTCCAGGTAGTTTTGCATTTCGGTATGGAAGGTTTGAAGATTGTTTTTTACTATGGCGCGTTCACACTTGGTCGAGAATCTGACAAACTCAGCCATGCAAACTACCTGAGCCGGGTAGTCTTTCAAAATGTCCAGACCGCTATTGGCCCTCACAGCGTCGATGCATAATTCTCGTAGAGTCACCTTCATCTCGTTGGTGAAATCTCGCAGCCATATCTCGATATCGGATGTTATTTTTACTTTGCATAACAATGGCAAGACTTCACCATCAGCGCTGGTCATGGCGAGAATATGTTTACCATCCTCATCGAACTGCACACCTTGCACACCAGCGTAAAGTTTCCTGAAGTGTTGTTGTATAACTGATAAATCGGTGGCTTGGCCTAAAATCTCCAATAGATCATCGTCACCAATGAAGTAGAAACGAGCAAATGCTCGCCTCTTCGCTTCCAAGAAATCTGACAACGCCTTTTGACAGCGTTCGAGTTGGTCGAGCATGGTGGTAACGACTTTGCGCATATTCGGAAAAGCTAGTAATACTACTACCCTGGCATCATGAGCTATGCTAGACATGATGGCCCTGAAATCATTATCTACATTTGAGAAGCGCATCTGCGCTGAAGGCAAGGCACCACGGTTGAAAACTGGTTCCAGGTATACCCACTTGCGTTGAACTAGATTAAGATCATGTATGCATGCATCCAGATCTCCCAATTTTCGTTCCCATATAACGCATTGATCCGCGAAGTTTTTGTAATATGGAGAATCCTTCAGTGACTGAAGTAAAGATTGATTATCTCCAATCTAGTGCCACAGAAATTAGTTTGTGTTCTACCGTTACCTCTGAAGACTTCGAAACCCCATCATTTTCTTTCAAAAGCATACCTCAGATACAACATCTTTCCAATCCGTAATTATCATAAGCTTTTGCCCCTTGACATCCACATACTCAGTAGTAGTAAAGGTACAAGCAGCTCCCCAAACTTCCAACTCTGACAAAGCTTCTCGAATCTGTATCTCACCACGAGCTCTAACATTCAGCTCTTTGATCTCTTCTAGATGGCTCACGATACCTTGTCTTACTGCAAAGATCTGACCGGCTGTTAAGGTAGCAGCAGTCAATCCTTTCGCATTTATACCCACTGTCCTAAATAGTTCACCCCAGTGCTCAGCAGTCCAACCCGTCGCTTTAAGGAATTTGATACATGGCACTATACTACGATAGGAATCGATCTCTTTTACTACAAATGCTGAGATGACGTCAGCATTGTTGCGGCCGCTTATAGCTTCCTGCCATTTGTTCAATGCATCTTCTAATACATGTGGTTTATTGGAGAAGGATATCCAGTCTTGTGTTGAGATGCTATCCAAATCACTCATAAAGCCATCGTAGATCGACCATGCATCGACACCTCTGAATATGTCGCCTCTCAACTTATCTAACGTCGTCCAGTCCGCTGGTTCCAATCCAAAATGTTTATAGTCTGTTGCCACTTCCTCTACGTGTCTAGCTAGTTCATCCAATTCTTTCTGCTTATCCTTTACGAAAGCACTGGCTTTGCGAGCTTTACCAGCGTCCCCCATGACAGCAGCAGGTCGTGGACATAGTTGCTCCCATCTGGCATCGAACTTCTCAACTTCCTGCTGTAAAATTGTAGACCTAGATTCAACTCCGGCCTTTAAAACCTCTATTTGATCCTTAATCATCAGATCATGGCCATCCAGCATGACTTCGAGTTTACTCCATCTGGCGATCAGAGCAGTAGCATCTACATCAGAACCGGCTACAGATCGCAGTAGCTTATTAAAGGATTCAGCTGATTGTAATCGTAAAGCTACTTCCGTTTTCTGGGCTGAGAGTTGAGCATGAGTCGCATGTGCTTTCCCAATTTCGGCAATGGTCTGTGGTCTTTGAGCTAGTACTTCCATTGCTGAAGCTACAAAGTGCTCAATGAATTGTAAGTGCCCTTGCACAGTCTTCCTTAAAGTGTTTACCAGAGCATCAAACACCCTTTGTAACTGATCATCAATGGACACCTTTAAAGGTATAGTGGATACTACAAAACAATCAGATTTGATTGTTGTTGGTATGGTCTCGGCATCTTTACCTCGTTGTTTGATTATCTTGAAGTTGAGCTCCCAATGCGAAGGTTCGACAAGGTGTTGTTCTACGAAATCTTCTATGTCACTCAACATTCCCAAAGATACCCAGTCTCTATAAGTATCTAATAACTTCAGCAATGATTGGAAGACTTGCTCTGCTTTACGATATACAGTTTGGAGCGATGCAGAACTAAGTTCTACTAGCAACGGAAAGATGGATGATGCCCCATCTACTCCCCTGAAGGTCAGTGGTAAATTTATGAATCGTTTTAGCTCTCGATAATATCTAGCTCGTATCTCTTCGATGGCAGGTCTGAACTGTAGCCGGGATTGTCTAAATACCAACTCCACTCGTATCTCTGGCAGCACTTCGTGCATAGTCGTTAATCCCAGACGATATTGATGTTCCAAGGCTTTATAGAGTTGATGGTCCCAATGGATTCTCCAAGCTAAGGAGTTTTCATTTGGTATATTTCCACCTGCTAAAGCTGTAGCTATAATATCGCGTATGGATGAAAGAAGATCCTTCCATTTAGCTTGGTTGCGTACCAGATTAACATGGAATAATTCAAGCACCACCTCAGCCACTGTGTCGTGGTGCCGCCTCAACCTTCTATTCTCACGAGTTAAACGATCAACTACATTCTGAAGCCGAACAATATATGATTCAACTTCGGCTGGAGAATCCCATGTAACAATGCCACTCTCGGCACCATATTTGCCTCCCTTTGGATTTTTCACCAGTTGTTCAAATTCAACAGCTAGGTGTAGCATCATACTTTGTTGACATCTTCGCATCTGTTGGTCGATAGTATTATAGAAATGCGCAACCTGTTTCAAGACAGTACCGAATCTATAGAATTTGGCTGCGACTTCTACGGTCTTCAGTACCTCAGACGAGACACTGGATCCTAGTGCTGTGATTTGCCTCACTTCTCTAAGTAGAAGAGCAAGTCGATCTGAATAATTTACAAACAGCTTTCCTGTATTATAATCAAGTTCCATGAGTCGACCAGTTCGCGGGAGCGATAGTGGACTGGATGGATCACGTAATGCTTCTTTAAATTCTTCGTGCCAATCCTGTAGCTGGCCCTGTTCGTAAAATCGTAAATCGCCAACAAGCGGTGTAGCCAACGTTTGAAAGGAACCTATGTGGTCGTCACCCAGTGCCGCTAGGGTCTCTTTTGCTGTTTCGATCTATTCAGAATTAAGAGAAGAAAAAGACGGTGTCGATTTCTTCCACACAGGATGCTATCAACACACCTTCGAAATCATCTGGCGAGCCCACAAGAGATTTGAAATTGAACCAGTTTTCGATTTCCTCCTGGATTGAAACTCAACATACACCCTCTTCATTTCGGCCACCAGCTGAGCAATCAACGCATCCTTCTCAGCTCCAATCTCTCGCGACACAACCTCGTTGTGTAGAATATCGATATGTTTGCGAAATTCTCGTAATAGTTGAGCGGGCTGAGACAACATTGGCGCGAACATGTCACGCAATCGTTGACCGACGTGCTGAGCTATAGGACGGAGAGCAGCATGATATTGACTGACAGCTCTCTGTAAGTTGCCATCAGGTTATAGGTGGGTCGGGAAAAAGTTGCGAGCTAACCCACCTGCCAATTAGATTCGGCAAATCGCTGAGTATCCAAGACGTCCGTCTTCATAAAAGGAAGGAGACAGTCCTGTAATTTCAAATCTTTCTGTTCTTCAACGGTCAAGACCACTCTCATTCGTTCGTGAATTGATCGTAGCTCCATTAACTATTTTAGATATGTACTTATGAGCCCTATGTCGCCTTATCGGAGGAAAGTTCAGAATTGTACGTCTGATAGTCGAATGGTAAACCTATTAAGAGACTCGGACGCGTATGGATCACCCTTCCAGCTATGATCGTTATCTACCGGCCAGAATTTACCAGTTAGAGACTCTAAAGATTCTCGCCACCTGGAGCATGCTTGAAATGACGCAGCAATGGGTTCTTGGATCTATCGATTTAGAGTGATGTGTCGATGAGTCTTGGTATTCCCGTTACATATACGTCATATACGTACTATATGGTAATCGGCGTAGCTAGCATGTAAGCCATCCAATTTCAACTTGATTGTCGAGATGAGCATATCTGTAATTACTTCCAACAGATGCTCCATTCGTTGTTGCGGAAATGGAACCTCGGGATTCTTTCTCCTATTGTAGCAAAAGTTGAGGGAACGCCCGCGAGGAACACCAGGCGAAAATACGAGCGCACCACAGATCGTCCACAATTTCTTGGGAGTTTTCTACTAGATCAATCAATTCTTGTGTTGTGGCGTCTCTGTTGCGAGTGCACTGTGAGGAGGACAGGAACCTACCAAGTCAAAATGTTATACCTAGCGCGGTCGATCTGTATCTTCAATTGCGTCAAACAATCCTTGAATGCTTCAGCGCGAGCTGCTTCTCTCTATATAAACTGTCGGGTAAGGCGATCGGTTCAGTCAAAAGTGAATGACGCAATCGGCAACAACCTTGGTACAGGCGGATGCTTGATCGGCCCAATATCGTAACTCGTCATCAATCGATTCCACCACATCCATTCCTAATTTTCAAGGTTCCAACAGATTCAACGGATTAACGCAAAGGGAGAGACCCGATATCTAACACACCATGTTCACGACTATCCTGCAATATTCCCCCAAGAGCTGTCTCCATATCCGCAAGTAGGCTTTGAAGTTTTGCGTTGATTCCCCATTTGCTATTCCTACGTGTTCAACGAAGGCGTCAATGACTTGTCATTCTACCATGTCATCTGCTTCAACAATGCTAACTTTAGGAGCAGAGGTGCAATAACAGTTCTTATGGTCCTATGCAGAGCAAGAGCGGGATTTCCACCGACAAATGGTAGAACCGTGACTAGTTCCGGTACGGTGTCTATTCGTAGGCTTACTCTTTTGGATTTGACAAAGACAACACAACTATGTTATATCAGTGAGCTCCTGCACTTGATCACCAGATCAGGCACGCTTATGATACATACGGTTTGAATTCATCGTAAGTATCCGCATTTGAGATCTGTAGTGTCTTGTCATCCTATGGGCGAATGTATGGCCTCATGAATGCAGAGACCACATGAAGGAAAAGATGCGGACAGGTGCACGATACATACGTATGCTATACTCAATGTCAGACAATCCCCATCCTGAATAAACCTCGATGTCTCCAGAGAATCGGTGATATCAGGCAATGGTAAACCAAGATGTAATGTGGCGACCTGCTGCAACCATTGAGTTATCTTTGGGTCCGACATCATGCCTATTCTTTTATTATATAGACACGGATTCGCCTGGTTGCATTGGACAATTTGGGAAGGAGACACGCTACAAGTCGGTGACGAATGGACTACGCCGCGAGGTTGTCACATGAACAAATTACAGAATTTGTGGCTGAAAACGAACACTCACATCACAGAGTGCCCTAAGCAACGTATCAAAGGGTTGCATTTGTCCCACATCGACAGGCTAGTATGCTCCATTGTTCTGATATATGAGCACCCACATATCATCCAATTGCTTCTCGAAACATACCACCAACTGTCAAGATTACAGAACCCGTAGCTAGGGCCGCTACTCATGAGGTGAAGCATGTCGGAATCAGCCATCAGGGCTGCTGTTAACGAGGCATTTTACGTCGTTGCATGCCATGTCAGTGACTTCAGTTACCATGTGGTTCCGTATCACATATCAGAGATGCAGCCAATGGCCAGAGACGGGAGAGCAGGGAGTTGCAATGCTTGTGAGGCGCCAGCAGCTTATACCCACGCCAACGAGAACCATGCGACGTTTGAGCTTTCTAATGAAACGCGATCACATAGGTAGAAATACAAAGCCCGGTTTGATCTCGCGACATCAGTCCATCACAAATCACGAGTTCCCTCCTTGTTGGCTCGTTGTCTGCCGCATGCGATGCGTGGGCCCAATCCCCATCTGTCACTTCATCAAACACCAAACTCGACAAAGAAGTAATATAATACGCTGCCGATAATAAGGCATACAGTAGTTCAGTCACACTCCAGTCCATCACTTACGTCATAAATGGCTCTCAAGCGTATCAACAAGGTATGTTGCCGCTTAAATCGCTTCTTGTAATTTCGTTGGATGTCATCGAATTGGAGATATCCGAGTTGATGCTATTTCACGCAAGGGGCGATAAACTAACCGTAATCTTTCTCTTCATCAATCTCATCTCTGTTATTCCACACTACTCATTCACTTACTCGATTCTCATCAATCTCGAAATTTATCAACTTGATTCTGCCTTCGTTCCCAATGATGACATCACATCAACAACCGAAAAATGTGATCATTACGACACAATTCCACAGGAATTACAAGACCTAGGACGAGATCCCCCCTCATCCTGCAGTGCCGGTCCAGTTGGTGACGACCTATTTGTAAGTATGAGGACCACTGATGGACGGGGGGCATGGGAGCGTGTATATCAACATAACAGGAAATTATTATTCGCGGTTGAATCAGTTATTAAATACCGACCACTCATCAATCTCGTAGCATTGGCAGGCTACCATCATGGGACCAGTGAGTCATGAGCATCCATTCGAGGGAGCGACCATGCAATTTAACGTCTCCTCGAACACTAGTCGGACTCTCCGTATGCAGGAGGTGTCTTTTTTCTATCTATTCATTTCCCAACCGATTATCCATTCAAGCCACCAAAAGTATGTCGTGTCTGAGCGATCATCTTGATGAAACAGTTCGACAAGTGGAGAGTGCCCTTTGCGTCAATGCCTCATTTGCGGACCATCAGAGTAACAATTTGCGGAAACTGATATAATCACCAACCTTGCAGGTCAACTTTACAACACGAATCTACCATCCAAATATCAACAGTAATGGCTCAATTTGTTTGGACATCCTGAGAGATCAATGGTCCCCTGCGCTGACTATATCAAAAGGTTGGAATGTGGTTGTGCTCGTCTGACAGGTCATCAGAACTAACGTTTTATCAAAACAGTACTTCTCTCAATCTGCTCAATGTTGACTGATCCAAATCCGGATGATCCACTGGTACCAGAAATAGGTATGATTATTCCGACCCTTTACAAGTGATCAAGCGCTAATAGTTGCATGCTTTATTTCTTAGCCCATGCGTACAAGACGGACAGGAGTCGATATGAGTCCACAGCTAGAGAATGGACTCGCAAGTATGCCATGTAGTATTCTTGTGATATCCCCTTCTTACGTATCTTAAGTTGTGTTAAAGTCCCCTTGTACGGGTATATATGATATCGGTTTGTAGTAGAGTTTATAATGTTCTTTCACAATGCAAGATTTGTATTCCTTACTTTTGTTATATCAACCCAACTATCGCAAAGCTTGTGAGGCATTGGCAGTTTCATGTTGGAACTTAGACGGTCCCTACGATTAGGAGTTACTGCCGAACACAGAAACACAATTAAAGTCCAAACTTTAGAACCGCTCAGTGTGATGCAAACCAGGGAATGTTCTGCTCCAACTACAACAGAATGTTGACAACAAGCGGCGAAAGTACAGTGGCATATGACAGCGTTGTATAAAGAAGAGCCATTACAAATTTGGTTGCGCTGTGCACTTTAGGGAACACTTCGAAGTTACGCTATATAATAAAGTGTAGTAATAACACAGCAAGCTTGATTGTGCTGTGCACTATAGGGAACACTTCAAAGTTACGCTATATAATAAAGTGTAGTAATAACACAAGCTTTTTGAATTTACGATGGCATGTACGAACTGGTGTCGATCTACGGGCAGTATTTAATTAAGTATCGTGACCAGAGCACACGGATTCCACTAAAAATATTTTTTTACCTTCTCTGGCAACTCAGTTATGTTCACCTCAAATCTTTGCTGCACGGATTCCAACACTTTTGAATCCTCGTCAGAGCTGACAAGTGTGATGGCCAGACCTTTAGTACCGAAACGACCAGCTCGACCAACCTATCAAATTGTTACAGGCATGATGATACCTTCAAAACACAAATGTGTTGAAAGGCACTTACTCGATGGAGGTACGAGTCGGCAGAGTCAGGCATGTCATAGTTGATAACAATATTAACTCGCTCCACGTCAATACCACGGCCAAAAATGTCAGTGGCTACCATCATACGTTTGTTGAACTCTTTGAAGGTTTTGTACCGACGTATACTATTGCGTGGTGTGCCAGTGAGCTATGAAAAGGAGACGAACCGACTGTTCGAGAAAGATATACCGTTCTTCCTGAGGTAAACCACCATGTATAGAAATAGATGGGAATTGACAAGCTTGCAGAAGTTTGTCTAATTCGATAGCTCGTTGCACAGACTTAACGAAGATACAAACTTGATTATACTCTAACGCATCGAGCAATTCATTCAATTTACGGTTCTTTTGATTCTATCATGGAATTTGTGTAAGAACGTACGGCTGCAATATTGAGTTGGCGACGCGAAGACATGGCAAAAATGGTAATACGTACTTCCTGCAATTTAACATAATGTTGCTGTAGACCATGTAAAGTCAACTTGGTTTCGTCATCAACAAAGATTTCGAGCGGCTAGATTGTTGAAGAGATTTGAATGGTCAAGACAGCCGACTACAGGTGGACGATATGATAACTGCCGCCTCCTCCATGAACGCTGGTAAAGATCTGTCACCCAAAGCTATCGGTATCGTCATCGTCTATGGTTGATTCATCTATGACATCCGTAGTGGTGACCCAGACTTGTCATTTCACCGCCGACAGAACCTCGTCGACTTTGGCCACCTTCAATCGGACTAGGCTATAAGGATCCCAACCAGAATACGCAGTCAATCCCCCACTATTCCACCCAACATAACTGAGGTACAACCCAGGTTGAACCATCATCACCTATGACGCTGCTAGAATCCCCCTCGACCCACCCATAGCTGTTAACTTTCACTACGACTTTTTTCTACTATTACTACGATAACGTGCCTACAGCAATGTGGGTTCTACACGCCGTTGAATTATTACCTAGGTGGAAAGCCGAATAAAACGGTGCGTCGTCATCTCCGTCGTTTCAGCTGGGTTGACGAAAACCAAAGAGAGCCCAAAGGCAGAATATGATGAATCAACCCATGGTAATGACGATGACGACATGTAGCGGAATGAGAATGGAAGACCAAGCGAGCAAGGAGGAGGTGGCAATTATGTGTTTTGGCGAAGAAACAATCTAGGCTTCAATTTGGTGAATATGCTTACACTTTGCATGAATTTTCGACAGACAGGACGAATCGCTTGGCTCAGAGTGGCACTAAACATCATAACTTGTTTATGGTGAGGAGTGGCCTTGAAAATATCTTGCACATCCCGGCGCATATCTATACCATAAATCGGCTCATTAGTGAAGTTCTCACAACCATTTCAAGCGAAGGGTCTTCTGCCATTGCGTCAGAAATTTCATTCTTCTCACGAAGAGATAGACTCTCGAAGAGCTGGGTTTAATAGCATGAAAATATTCATCTTGCGCAATCTGCAGAAAATGATTGTTTCGAGCTGAAAGGAACGAATGAGCTTACCCAGAGCTTCAAGCATCTTGTCACATTCATCGAGTACAAATTGTTTCACTTTCGTCAATTTTAGCGTTCCATTCCGAACCATTGCAAGGACACGGCCCGGAGTTCCAACAATAATTTGGGGTTTTTCGTTCTTGAGAGTTTCTTCATTCTGTTTCTGAGGTACGCCACCATAGAAGACTGCGGTGTGGACATCCGGCATGTACCTATGGGAACGTTAGTGACTTCTCCACGACCGTTGACAGCTTGTGAATGAACCTACTTAGAGAATCGTTGATATTCATTACGAATTTGGAATGCCAATTCACGAGTATGACAGGAGACAATGACAGTTGGTTCCGTCACTGTAACATCCAGCTGCTGGAGAGTAGCCAAGACAAACACGGCTGTCTTACCCATACCGGATTTGGCCTGACACAAGACGTCTTGACCTAAGACAGCTTGGGGAATACAGACTTGTTGAACTATCAGTTGACAGGTCTTGTTAGCATTCAGCACGAAGGCGCAAGCAACAGCAGTTGAAAAAGTCCCCACCTTCAGACGGATGCTCAAATCCACAGTCAGAGATAGCTCTTAATAACTCCGGCTTCAGCAGGAAGTCTCGGAACCCGGTGGCATGAACACCGACATAAGAACCCTTCTTGATTTCTTTACCATCTTCGACTACACCAGTTCCAGCGGCACTACCAGCGCCATTCGTCTGTAATAGGGCATCGTGAGTTTGCTCATCCTCATCTTCATAGTCGATCAATTCATCAGCATTGTCAGCCATGTTGTGTATGTACTACATTGATTGAGATTGACAGGTCAGCTTGAATTGATGTGCTCTGCGTATGGTATTCGACTGAAGGGATAGTGTTGAATGATGTCTTCTTGTAATGGCGATGGGTGGTATGAATATATCGTTTTTCTTTTGCTTCACACATTCAATTATGTTGATGTGTACGCCCTTTAGTACGACGCCAAAGGGTACTAAGACGATTTATGCTGACTCCATCCACGATTAGGCATCAATGATGGCATTGGATCATACAGACAGACTCCTGCTGACTTGAATATCCACGTCTTCATTCCAAGTGTCACGACACAAACAAATACCAATGACAACCGAATATACAAGGTAGTGACGCACCTCTGATGACTACAAGGACTGTTCAATTGACAGGATGAACGCTGGGTAACTTGGTAGTAGCAACTTTGTTGAAAGACTCGTTAAAGCAATGTTGAGTGGGAAGTGAAAAGTGCGAAAACGGAAATCAAGTCGAAGCAGACAACCAATTCCCGACAGGGCTAATCATCATTTTGGACGTGAACTCCACGCCTCCACCTGTGGTGGGGACCTGAGTGAAAGTAGGCCCCTACATATATACATTGATTATGCTGAATTTTGATCGCGATTCGGGTTTGCCGCGTGTGGGAGATCCGAACAGCTGCCGACTATATCAACTTGCTAGTATTCATGGAGTACCTCAGCGTCACAGGCGAAGTCAAGAACGCGGCGATACGCAAGTGTCCAAGGCAAACCGTAACAATCGATGTGACTTGTATGATTTGTCTCGGGTCCCCTTTTCCCATTCATCGTAGCCAAAGGCAGATGGACATGCCTATGCCAATCAGCCAGGTAGAATAGGCCCGCAACCCAGCCGGCCCGCGAGGTGTCGGGGCTTCTATATGTGTATCCACCAACGACACGCGTCATCGCCGTCATTGAATACGCAAGTACAATGTTGACATTAATATTGCATCGCCAAAGGCGTGGAAGTTCAAGTTAATGTGTCTCTGCTCTCTCTGCCCCTTTCCCTTGGACATGAGACCTCTGATTCTGCTCGCAACTTTCATCGCCAAGGTGACAATGTGCGCAAACATATACTGTGTGGTCGATCGGTCAATATCAAGATTTCTTTACAGAAACCCACTACAATACGAAGTTCACGCCTCGCTCTGTAGAGAAGGATAATGTCAGCTCGACAGCACTGAGTTGCTTGTTGTAATGATCTGCATTCATAATACCTGTAGAGAAGGAGTATGTCAGCTACAGGTTAATACTGTCATCCTTGGACCCTAGAGTATCCAGATGATCAGTATTGGTAGTAGGAATAGTTGTATGTGCAACAGTTGTATCGTACTTGTTGACGCCTGGGAATGGTTTTAAATCCTTGGTACAATTCTTCGAAATATGACCTGAGGTCCAACATCTTGTACATACTAGTAAATTAACTTTTCCAATGTTACCATCTTGTGGTTAGTTCTTGAATCCTCGAAAAGTCATAGATGAATTTGTACTATTGGTCATGTAATGCCCTTGTTCCCAGTGTTTTTAGCATAGTGTAGGAGTAGGGGGTACAGTATTCGAGCTTTGAAGAGATCCCCTCTTTATTGACTGTTTTCCATTCCTCTTGAGTTGGTTGGTTTTAATACCGATGTTTGCGGTGGCTGATGAAGTACCGTTTGAATCTTGCATTGGCTTGAGACTGTTGGGTTCGAATACTGTCTAGCGTATGAGTAGTAACGCCCCCGTAATAAGTTGGTCTCGTAGGGTTGAGTGAGGTGCTATATCTTGGTCGCTGATGACTGTCAGACTGCTCAAGACAATCAGCAACTTCTTAACAGAATCGATTTACCTTGCACTACAAATCCTCTCCATATCCTTCGGCAGCTTTTGGATCTTGGATATTACTACTGTCGGATTATCCTCGGCTGTAATGCTAAATGCGTGGTATTCCTCCCACTTTCCTACCAAGTTTACTGTGATGGTACCCCCATATGTGGTGGTGAGATGTTCCATCATTTTGTGGGCCGACCACTGTATATGGAGTTGGTCTTGTGCTACTTGTACAACGTTCTGACGGATCAGCAATGCTGATTTGTATCCATCTGAGTTGTGCTTCTCAACTCTTAGTTCACGAGCCTATGCTGTTTCATTCGCAACAGGAGCTGGTGGTCGTACTACTTCGTTGTCCAAAAACTGGCTCAGTCTCTCCCGAGAGGAGATCAACATCGTGACCGATTTCTTCCAGTTCTTGAACGTTGTCCCTTTTGAATTGTTGGGATCAAACTTCTCAATCTTGATCAGGTCAGAGTTTGTAGACATGGTAGAGAGAGTAGACAGTAGTAGGGTAGTGGTGGCTGCAATAGTAGTTATGAGACAGTTCCTGAGTTTCTTAGCAGTGTGGGCTCGTAACCTATTGAAACTAATAGCTCATAATAGTTTCACTAACGCAATTATATATCACATATCTAGTTTTGTTGCCAAGAAGACTAGGTACAGAATACAGAATGAATGAACTGGATCAACCTTCCACTGTGCTGACACCCAATCAACCTAACTATTTCGGTCTGTCGGTACCCCTAGTCCCTAACCCCTTGCTCGTAGTCAGGGGCTCACCACTTCCTCCAAGTAAAAATAATGTGTTAGCACGTTCATATTCTAACATTCTAATTGTAAGTTCTGGGGCACTACTTCATCTGATATATCTAGTTCTCATATCAATACCCCTGAATATGGGGTTGCAACACGCTTCATAATTTGGGTCCGAATCTGACAATGAACGCGCGTCTCGTTCGTTTGACCTCCCGAGACCCTATACAGATTCAAAAATCACGAGACACGTTGGATGTTGGATTCCAATGGTAAGCGTCAAGGCTGACATACTCTGACAACTGTTCGAGATCTTGATGTCTTGATAGCGTGAAAGAAATCTTCTCACCGGCGAGGAGTCTGCGTTGTCGGAGGACGCAGCATTCATCTCTTGCGAGTTTCTCGCTACCAGCTTCGTGATGAGCGTAACGGCGGCGTACCTGGTATCGTGAGGGATTCCTTAATCAGCCCAAAGCGAATCAAAGCGAATGCAAGCAAAATCAGACTTGACATCTGGAGACGTGAGTATGGTCGAACGGTAATCATTGGCTCCGTTGAGGTGGACGACTCGTACGCCCTGAACTGACATAAATCTTGTGACTGCGTCGTATCCGACCAACCACGAATGGGATCAACAGCTTCTTCACAAGCCTTCACAATTTTTGGATGTGTTTTCTTTGGAAATGCATCATGCTTTGTCCGCTAGTTGGCTTGATGGCGCTAATGTTGACAAGGCGGTTGAGGCCGGGTAATGGTGGTGTCCGACCTAGATGTGTTTGTTTGTTAATAGACGATATGTCTCCATAGTTGAGATCTTTCGGAGACATAGCATTGTGTACGTGGCACAGTATTGCTAGATGATTTCCTCGGCTTGTCTCATTAGTACGCTTCCGCCGCATCTGACGACCATAATGATGAATGGCAACAAGACCAGGAAAAGCTTCAAGATAGCCAAGTACTCGAGATGTCACCCACAAGACGGAGCTGCAGCCGCATCTTCTTCTTTGTCGCAAACGAACGGCAATAACAACTGGGTCTACCTGGAGCGTCACGATATGAAAGTTTTGATTGAACGAGCTAATGGCAGCAACAACGACGATGAAGTCGGATGGTATATGAAGGTATCTGCATTCATACCTGGAGAACTAGTCCTGGTACGCTGCCCATGCCGGCGCCTTAAGCTGGTACCTCATCAAAGTCAGACTCGCGAGCACCTCATAGGAATATTTTGAGCTCACCGCCACCAGATTGCGTCAATATCAAATAAGTGGAGCTCAGAAGGACCTCATTGCTGGGTTTAGATACACCGCTGAAAATGTACGCTCTGTAAATAATACCTTAAACACACCTGAGCATCTGATACTCACATTCAAACAGGGTGACATGAGAAGATTTCAGCTCAAGTTCGGCACAACAGAAGACTGCGCAGCTTGCTGCTCTGTCTTGAGCACCTTCTTTCCATGTCGAGTCGTGACACCCCAGTCTCCTGCCCAACTGATTCAGTCCCAGCAACAACCAACACCCTCACAGCACTTGCAGCCTGCAAGTCTCTTAAACGTTAAAAGTCCACCTGTAATGGATGAGTCAGTATTTTCAACTGCGCCCTTCATTCTGTCCAGTCAGAATACCCCTGCTACCAGTAATGAAGTATCATTCCAACCTCCTCCTACTCAGCAGTACAGACCTTCACCTGTCCCTCGATTTGGAATGTCGCCTGCTAATAACACTCCAATACCGAACGACCTTTTATCATTCACCAATGGCGGTGTTGCCAGTAATAATAGTATTTTGGGAATCGCAACGCCTTCGTCCACTCAGACCGCCAAACGGAAAGCCGATGACATACTTTATAACGAGCTAACTGACACTATTGTGGGAGCCACCGCTGCTGCTGTCTCGTCGTCGTCGCTGCCATCCATGTCGGATGAAACCTTGCGTAAAAAAGTTACGGACAAGTTATCTGATGCAAACTTTCTCCAATTTGTGTCGAGGCTGGAGCGGATTATCAGTCATAACGTTTAGTAGTATTGTAGTCGCCTGTACATACTTATTTATTGTATACACAGTCTAATGGTAGTCGCAACAGAAAAGTCATGAAAGTGCTCTTCAGAATCAGTTAGGTCTGCATCTGAATTCGCATCAGCATGGCAGGTATCTGTAGAGTAAACGAGACAGATGGGTTACAGCAGTAGCAGTAGCCTAGGTCTACTTAGAGATTCGAAGTGAAGGCGGTTCAAGATGCGGAGGGTATTTGATGTAAATGGTTTACTGTATCTCTGCATTTAATGATGTATTTGTGGCCTTTGTTGAGAGGTTCGACCCAAAAATCAACCCATTTTTGTCAAGTCTTTCTTCCCTACCAGCAATTCAGTCACTGATTCAGTGTCTGAAGTAGGTGAATATATGTAAGCTATATATCATCAGCGAACGTACCAGCATCTCGACGTAGTTCTGCACGAACAGGAGGTCGTAGGACAAACGACCAGCGCTGAAAGGATGTAGAACTAAGACGCTGGAAAAAGTAACTTTCTGTGTTCAATACGTTGTCCATCAGCTCTTGCTGCATCGACAAAATTGAGTGGATAGAGGTGCAACTCGCTTCTGCGTCTACTGGGTATCACCGCACTACAACGAATCTTCACGTTTCCGTACGTACAGGATTTACATTGCGAGATCAATTTGATTCTGAGGAAAAGAATATGCCTTCTTGAACCGTCCAAACGGTATCGCCATTGGCTTTGACAGATGCAGCTAGTACGATGAAACGCTGTAAGCACATCAGATGAACGGCTAAATCGGATCCCGAGCAACGTGGCTCACCAACTTCCAGTTGCCCTGTTACGGGGTGACAGTATTACGTGAGCGTCTTCTCAAATCCAGCATTGATGCATCATCAGCAATCTATACCGGACGTACCTGGAATAGGATGCCTGAATTGAAAACTCTTGCTGGAACAAATGTACTTGCCTGTATCGACATGTTCTAACAGGGTCATTGAAATTGATGAAAAAGACGCACGAAAAGTGCCTGGACTAAGCAAGATGCTCACGCAAACGAATATCCTTCTCTCGCTTCCACGTCGTGTCACCAGACGCCAGGCAAATCACCTTCCAGTTATCTCCCCCATCTGACGTGGTGTCCGAAAAACAACTAACTTCCTGCTGTTTTGACAATGGAGACTCATGCATATGTGAATGTAGGAATCTTTTTGTCTCCAGATGCTACGTAATGTGTCCTTGTCGGTAACGAACAGAACATGTCGTCAGCAGATGCCTCAGCGCCTGCTCGTCGTCGCCCAGAACACCTGACTTGCCTTCAAACGGATCGTAGAACCACATCGAAACGGGGTGCCGCGTTTACATGGCTTCTCTCCAAACGCTTCATGCACGACGAATACACTGTTTGGGTCGTCGCCTTTCGGGAAGCCCGTTACTGAATTCTGCTGACTACCCGTCCCGTATGCGATTGCATGCGAGTGTAATCGGAACGATCTATTCATGAGATTGCGCATCATGTGAGCGCCAGCTTGTTAGAGGTCGATGTGCAACCAAAATCAGTGAGAAAACATCAAACTCACGTAGATTTGTGCTGGAGCTTGATGCCGCTGCCACAAGTCACGTTTGCAAATTCTAGGATACGATGGTTGCCGAATGGTCAATGGTGATGTTATCAATGAGTTGTAAGTGCTAGATCAGGACTATGGACACGGTCATCATAGACGTACCTTCTTCAATAATATAGTCTTCGGAGGATGCATTGACTGAGACCGCTAGTAATGCGACGACTGCTGCGATCAACATTGTTATTCTCATGTTTCTCACGCTGTATGTTGTCAATGACATGTCATGCGAATGTGAAACCTCGCGTCGTGATGACTTTAGGATGATTTATACAAGCGAAGCGAACCAAAACATACGAGATGGCTCTTCGAGACGCGAATCATTAGCTGGCTCGCTTCACCAAGTTGTATCGTTCGCTTCCAAAAAAAACTTGTGCAATGGCGACGATGCGGATACAGTGAACGCAACTGAACCGAATAATCGGTCAAAAGAGAGACAAACAAGATGGTAAGTTTCTGACTTGGCTAGTCAGATCGAGTCAAGCCATTTCGGCACAGTATACGATACGCTCGCTGGCAGAGCATATCGTGCACAAATGTCGACCGGCCTGTGCCTCATTATCACATGTCTCTCCAACATCAAGCTAACTTTGCCCATTCCCTTTTCAATGGCCGCACTAGCGACCATCATTGATACTCCGGTCGGGTGGTAGCCACTATCCATATCCAAAATGGGTCTGGACGGTATGTGCTCCATGTCGACATCAGCCAACATCACCTCACGTGGTATGAACCCGCTGCCTAGTGGTATGGTGGATGGTGGCCAACTCCCCAAAACTATGTCTCAAACACGATCGTCACGGGTGTAGCAATCGCCACCATTGTGGGCTTCGGCTGGAAGTTCAGTGCAGATAGAGAAGTATGCACAGATAAAGCAGTTCCAGTAAGCGTACGATATTGATCAAGTCACTAAATCATAGTTGCGACACAGATACCCAGACAGGTGGATACCAAGTATGTTGTGGGCAAGGGAATTCCATGATCCAGAATCAGTCGCGTTCTGGAAGGAACAGTTGGCAAAGGAAGGAAGGGAGTGGATTGAACCAATTCCAGCGTACGTCGCCATTGCTATTGGCATTCATGGCTGTGCTGTGCAGGACTGCCTTGTGGTTATGCTGACGTGGGATCATTCTTGTCATAGATGGTGGCCATTCAAGAAGGCGGCATCAACGCAATCAGCATCGATATCACAGAATCAAACTATATAATTTTCCTTGTAATCTGAATATACGCTCAATATAAAGATCTTGATGTCAAAAACGTATGAAAGGCCGGGGAAGAACTAGTCCATGAACCGACATTTTGGGAGGTTCTTTTGAATCTTGGATAGTCGTCCGGCGATGGAACTCGACCCCGAAATGCTGCCAATAACCGGGTCCGTGAAGCAAACACGGCCATTCTTCACGATTGTGGCATGTTCTCGACAGACATTATCGAGGAGTATACTTGACCCCATGTACTAGTACCATTGACTTTATGTTTAATCTATGAGGAAAATACGAAACTTCACAATTTTATTAGTACTGCTTCTACAGTTTTTATCATAAATCACCACGTCATTCCAAAAACTCGTCTCACCAACCCCCGCAACCCTGTTGTGACCATACCAGCTGTCCACCTGCTAGGCTCAATATCCAACCCCCTCAACCCACACTCTCGCATTTTCAAACATCCTAGCCCATCCGCCGACATCACCGCTGCTCCATGCATATCTTCCAACACCCCAGGTATTCTGAATATCCCTGACAACTCGTTCAGGATGTGGCATCATTGCTACTACACGACCATCGGCAGCCACTACCCCAGCGATTCCCAAAGGTGATCCATTCGGATTGAATGGATAATTTTCTGGTGATGCAGGTGATCCATAATTTGTTACGTAACGTACACAAACGTTATGCTGAGTTACAATATTCGCCATTGCTGACGGGGTGGAAAACGATGCGCGTCCTTCACCATGAGCAACAGCTACAGGAATACGGCATCCGTTCATACCTTGCAGTAATGGGGATGCGGTGGGTAATACTTCTAGTGTGCATACTCGTGCTTCGAACTGTTCTGATGCATTTCGTAAAAATCTAGGCCATTGCTCAGCTCCTGGTATGATGTCCTTCAAAGCAGACAACATCTGACAACCATTGCATACACCTAGCGTGAATGCATTCGATCTTTGGAAGAAATCGCTAAACTCTTTACGACCGTGAGTATTGAGTAGAATGGATTTGGCCCATCCCGACCCTGCTCCTAAAACATCACCATATGAGAATCCACCCGGACATGCTAAACCAGAGAATCTAGATAGAGAGACTTTGCCTGATAGAATGTCCGTCATATGAACATCTACTGTTCTGAATCCGACTCTGTGGAAGCATCTAGCCATTTCAACATGACCGTTCACACCTTGTTCTCTTAGTATAGCTACAGCAGGTCGGCATCTAGTAGCAACAGACTTCAAAAATGGTAGGCATCGATTGGCATTTGGATCAAAGGTTAATACTGGTGTGATGCCTGGATCTTGAGAGTCCAATAAAATACTGTATTCAGCATCTGCGGAAGCTGGATTGTCTCGCAAACGCTATGGATTTGTTGATGTGATTCAAGCAAGTTCTCAACCAAAATTGTCAATGGATTACATGATGCCCTCTGAAACATTACGCACCTGCATTCTATACGACGTTTCAGCCCAAGCGCGCTGAAACTCAAGTCGACTACCCTTGATCAAAACTTCTTCACACAGCTTAAATATGATGGCATCGCCAGCACCTCTCTCATCAACATGTCCAATGGCATGTAGATGCTGACTTGGAAATCCAGCATCTTCAAATACTCTCTTAACATACGGCAAATCCGATTTTTTGACTTGTAATGCTACCCCCAATTCTTCGTTGAACAATGCAGCTGCTATATCGTCCTTTCTTTTCAGGTCTTTCACCACGGTGGATATATCAATGACGGCACCAGTATGACCGGCAAAACACATTTCAACTATGGTTACGAATAGACCACCGTCTGATCTATCATGGTATGCCAGTACAGAACCGTTCTCACGATCGACTCCAGCACCAGCTCGTAATGTCTTCATAGCCGCCCAGAACGCCTTCAATACATCCGCATCAACTACGTCAGGTGTAGCAGCACCTACCTGGTTATACACCTGACCCCAACATGAACCACCAGTTCGCTGGTATCCTAGACCCAGATCCGCAAACACTATAGATGTTGATCCGACATCGGTTCGTAATTCTGGCGTCAACGTTCTTCGAGCATCTGAGACTGGTCCGTAAGCTGTAACGACCAGAGATAATGGTGCAGTGACTAAATTCTCTTCATCGCCGTCCTTCCACTTGGTTTTCATCGACATCGAATCTTTTCCTACTGGAATTGATATACCTAATTCAGGGCATAAATCCATCCCTATAGCCTGCACCGCGGAATACAACGCCGATCCTTCACCAGGATGATCAGCAGCTGCCATCCAATTAGCTGATAATCTGACATCAGTCAAATTCTCAACATGCGCTGACGCTAAGTTGGTCAACGCTTCAGCTACAGCCATCCTAGCCGAGGCAGCTGGATTCAATAAAGCTATAGACGGCCGCTCTCCTAATGACATGGCTTCGCCTTTGTGACCTTCATAGTCAGCCAAGGTTACTGATACATCTGCGACAGGAACTTGCCATGGACCAACCATTTGGTCCCTAGCAACTAATCCTGTCACCGATCGATCTCCAATGGTAATTAAGAATGACTTTGATGCTACTGTTGGCAATCTCAGCAGTCTATACGCAGCATCCCCAAGCGAAGAGTCACCTGGGAGTTTGATTGGAATTCGAGATGGGTTCAAAGTGGTGTCATTACGGTGCATTTTTGGTGGTTTCCCAAATAGCGTAGACATGGGTAGGTCGATTGGTGTTACTTTCAATAAGTTATCAACTAACCTTAGATGTTGCTCTTCTGTAGCCACGCCCACAATAGCGAACGGACATCGTTCGCGTGTAGCTATGGTAGAAAAGGTGTCGACGCTTTCCGGTGCGACGGCTAGTACGTATCGTTCTTGAGACTCGTTACACCAGATCTCCATTGGGCTCATAGATGGATCATCACATGGTATATCTCGTAGGTAAAATTCAGCTCCCAAATCAGAATCATGGACCAATTCCGGCAAAGCATTGGAGAGACCACCCGCTCCAACATCATGAACGGTTATAAGTGGGTTAGCATCACCCAACGCGGTACACGAGTTTATAACCTAGGATCATTAACGATGTGCGTTGGGACTCTTGTTTAATGCATGTCGAGAGCCTAGCCAAAAAAAATTGTCAATGAACGTTCCACTTACTTGTTGACATCGACGTTCCATTTCAGGATTGTCGCGTTGCACCGAGGCAAAATCCAACTCTGCAGATGAAGTGCCACTAGTCATAGACGAGGCAGCACCACCACCCAATCCGATCAACATGGACGGTCCACCCATAACAATCAATTTAGCACCTGGTGGAATTTTCTTCTTCATGATGTGGCCTTCTCGAATTACACCAACACCGCCAGCTAGCATGATGGGCTTATGATATCCACGCCATTCTGTGGATCCTCTACCATCTAGAGTAACACTCGGAACCTTCATCAGATATGTCCTGAAGTACCCAGTTATAGCTGGTCTACCGAATTCGTTATTAAATGCCGCACCGCCTAATGGTCCTTTTAGCATGATTTCTAACGCTGATGCCATATGCCCGGGTCGACCTGGATCATTCTCTTCCCATGGTTGAATAAAGCCTGGTATGAGAAGATTACTGACAGAAAACCCAGTCAATCCTGCTCTTGGAATGGATCCTTGGCCTACCGCACCCTCGTCACGAATTTCACCACCCGATCCGGTAGATGCACCTGGGTACGGAGAAACGGCTGTTGGATGATTATGTGTTTCTACCTTGGCCAATACGTGTAATGGTTCCTGGTTGGCCACATATTCATAATCTTGGTTTGGATCAGCAACAAATTGTTCCCCAATTGGCCCTGTCAACACAGCTGCGTTATCTGAGTATGCTGATAGTACACGATGTGGATGCAATGCATAGGTATTGCGTATCATGTCGAACAATGATTGTTTTTTATCTATTCCATTTATAGTCCAAGAGCCTCTGAAGATTTTGTGACGACAATGCTCGGAGTTGACTTGAGCAAACATCATGAGTTCGGCATCGGTAGGGTTGCGACCTAGACCAGGTTCTTCATTTGTACCCACGAATGCATGAATCAAGTATTCCATTTCATCTTGAGCTAGAGCTAGACCCCATTCTTTGTTTGCTGTTGCCAATGTCTAATCATGATAGGTGGCACGTCAGCGGTGATAATTTAGCGAAACTACCATGTTAAATGTTTACAACCGGGGTGGCCATGTAATCAACCGTAGTTCCATCTGTCAAAATGATAAGGAATGATTACCTTGGTAGCAAGCTCTGTTGACTTGGCGGACATGATGGCCACGGTTTGTAATGGGGCTGGTTTGCCTGTTTTGAATATAGAGTCCGCATCAGGTAGACCTCGAACTACTATCTGAGTCATTCTATCATGCAGTAGCACTGATATGGAATCCAGCTCTGGGTCACTCAGAGAATTTGTATCGCTGGTATAGATTAGATACGCTGTACCACGCTCTACTCGAGTGATGACATGTCCCAATCCACACGTTCTGGCTATATCGGTCGCTTTGGAAGACCATGGTGATATAGTTCCTGGCCTTGGTACTACTACCATGGTATCGAAGGGTTCGTTGGTATCATGTATACCGTTGACAGTGCCATTTGCACTAGACGTTTTGCTACCACGACTAGATATTGCAGTTTGACTAGTTTTCCTAGTTTTCTTGACAAGCGGAGACACGGTGGTGATAGATGGTTCTATTGATATGGATAATGGTGCGGTGTCTCCATATGTCAAAAGCGCGTCTAATGTGTCACTGATTTGACGAGCTTCCTCTGAGGATTCAGATGAGAGATGCGCATGGGTAGTTGATACAAAGTGGATGAATGCTGTCTCCACATTAGATATACGATCTACTCTTGACTTGAGCTCCGATAGCAGTACCTCTTTACGGAAATCTGAAAGGGCTCGATTGCCCTGAAAGGCTAACATGATCTAGGCAGGATGAGCGTGGTACAGGTATTACCAACCGGCGTAGACTATTCTTGAGGATGAAGTTAGCAGAATGTCCGTGCAGGCCTTCCAGTCACTGGTATTGCCTCGGGTATGCTCGCCTGTAGGTTGACGTCGAGTTTGGACTGGCTGGGCAATTCAGTCCGCATTTGGCCTGCATTGACTGACGGGAGGACTGCTGCGGCATGAGATCGGGACGAAGGTTGTCCCGTCGGCCGTACTAGCCCCGAGGATGGCCCTTCCGGTGCGTATGCCCTTGCTGCTACGGGCGGGCGGAGCAACAGAAGATTCACATCCCATTGGCTGGAACATCGCATGGTGAGTGCATTCATGTTTCGTTTCACTGTACATGTTCCTTTGCAAACTCATGTCCCCACTTTGGTCTAATCTAGGTTAGATATCTGACGCCCAGTCATTCAGTCCCGGCAACAGTAGCGTCAACACTACTAGATGCATTCTGCGCAGTATTACAAAAGAAGCTATTCTATGGTCCCGGAAAACGAACGGAAATGCATCATGAGGTTTGTGTTGAATGCCAAAATGGACGTAGAGACAAAAGAACGTCGACTCTAGTATCCTACGGGGATCTATCCGGATATAGTGCGATGGCACGTACTGTAGGGTTGCCTGCTGCCACTGGTGTTGAATTGATTCTTAACCGTAGGTGCGAAAATGTAGCTTTCACTGTGGTGCGTGCATCTAAATTGGTTCATACCCCTGGATACAATAACAAGACGAGGCGTTGTTGTACCTATGAGTAGGGATGTTTATGAACCTACTCTACACAGTTTGGAGCGTGAAGATGTGAAGTTCACAGAAAAGATTTGTATAGATGGCTAAATCTTTCGTGCTAAAGAAAATTAAAAAGAATTGGCGCCTATAGCGTCTATTCTGGCGTCAAATTTGTTTCTTTTGAAAAAGACTACTATATAGTATAAATACGGTGTACGATGCTAGCACCCCCTCCGCCCACCATCCGCCGACTTGCTCAGCGGTGATTGCAGAGTTGGGTAGCCGTTGTGCACCGAAACGGCGATGCCAACATATGGTGCGATCACGCCTGATCTGGTTGAATTTGGTGACAACTCATCAGCAGCTCCCACTGCTCCCATTCTTAATGTTCTCTGCCGAGCCCAAGTATCGAGATTATTATCATCGACGTCCTTGTTGCCGACCCATCGATACCCAGATGATGTAGTGAGTTTGATGCCAAAATGCAATATCACATTTTACGAAATTTGCTGTGCCCAACACACCCTTGGTTTCGTGGTCACCAATACACCCAAATTTGGTAAAACACCCAGTCTCAGTTTCTCAGAGGTGACTTTCAGTCGAGGTCCCTATCACTTGCGGTACCGGTATCGCCTTGCCCATCCTCGCATCCCCGTCTCCGCCGCTTCTGCCGGCCATCAAGCATCCCGGTGCCGACAACCATCCCGGTGCCGACAACCATCCTATAGCGTCATCAGATGTATTTGCCAGCTCCGTCAGCGGCTAAATTTAGGACGAGCCGGCCCTTGCTGACGCCATATTCACTATCCCGTGTTATACTAGTCGCACTAGTCTGTGTCGCTCTAATAGCATTCGCCATATATTCATACCACGATGTAATCAACGGGAAAGCCGAATCTCGTGTCATATCCAGACGGATTGTAGTCGAGTACGATGATATATCCGTAGATGCACTACAGAAAGAACTGTCGCTTGCTCTTGCGTCGTATACGAAAAAGTGGGTGGTGGTGGTGCATGTGATCACATTTTGAGGACCTGTCAAAGGAAATGCATACCACTGACAGTTATCAATCCATCATTGCGTAGAAAAGGAGTGAGTAAAATCGACCATATCGCAAACATGTTCAAGGAACTCAAGATGGTGGCACTCTACACAGCAAGAGCTCCCTCTAGCCTATCTGACTTTGCCGAACTAGGTCGACGATTAAGAACCTACAAATTGCTCTTCGAAATATATCATGACTACCCACAACTGAAGGCAAGATTGCAGAAATGGCCGGAATGGAGTGATGTAGAAGGGGTGTTGACAGCCATGGAAACTGAATTGTTTCCTTGGATGTTTAGTGCAAAGAAATGGAAGAATGCGAAACAGTTGAGGGATAGTTATAATGGCAGAGGCATCGTTATGACGACTGGACAGTGGCATTTTAGATTTGCGCATCACGCCATATTGGCACTAAGAACGTTGATCAAGACGGATTTGCCAATTGAGTTGTTTTATGCTGGTAGGTACGACTTAGATGATGAACATGTAAGTATAGCTTTTGAACTGTATATTCTGTCGCCCCTTCCGATTTGATTACATAGTTTCGTCTTACAATACGATAGATCAAGATTTTGTCTGATATACCAAACGTAACGGTAATAGATGTAACTACGATTGTAGGTGATGATGGCGGATTAGGAGGCTGGGCAGTCAAACCATTCTCCATGCTTGCTTCATCATTCCGTGAAATAGTCTTCATGGATGCAGATGCTCTTGTAAGCCGTCGCCACTTGCGTGGTCTGTGATTTTGCGCTACTAACCCACCGGTATATAGTTCTTCCAAGATCCGGCAGTCTTGTTTGACTATGAGAGGTATAACAGCACAGGAACTGTGTTTTACAGAGATCGGACTGTCAAGGGTTGGGATAAGAATCTGAAGGAGTGGTTTGCAACACTGCTGCCAGATCCATCCGATTTATATAAGCAAAGCAGAATATTTAAAGAATTGTCGGTACACGAGCAGGATTCCGGTGTTGTGGTGTTGGATAAAGTGAGATCCTTCCATGGTTTACTGGCTGTTTGTAAGATGAACGGTCATAACGAGCACACAGAGGTGTATAAACATATGCATGGTAAGATGGCATCCCGTTCCACGGGGGAATCATGGTAAAGGGGGTTATAGGACTCCTCCGCGATCTGCTGGCCTCAATGTTGATCAATTGGCATACACACTAGGCGACAAGGAAACATTCTGGATATCATTCGAAATGACCCGTGTCCCGTATGCCTGGTCTCCATTCTATGGGGGAGCAGTAGGTTATCTATCGCCAGATGGAGCAGTATGTGGGGGTCTTTTGCATCCAGACGAATCAGGCAATCCGCTATGGTTCAATGGTGGTATGCTCATAAACAAATATCATTCTCTACATGATGCTTTGAGCTTTACTCATGCAGGTATCGATGCTGCAGGACGCGGTGTCTCCTGGAAATGGGAGACTCCTACCACTCCATTTTGTTTGGAAATTGCAGTGGATGTGACAACGGAGGAGAGACGGGATGTTATTGAGTTGACTAATGAGCAGAAGGCGTTGGCCGGAAAGTATGTGGATTTATGGAGGCAGTGCTGTAAGTGATGATATCGAGTTCCGTAAAGATTTTCAGCAAATCGCATTGTGAACTAACGAATCTGTATATAGGTGACTATTAAGTGAGGAATAATGGAGTATGCACTAGATGGAGCTTCAAGTGTTTGTGTAATCTATATTCATTCTCGTACTACATAGTTGATTGAGTTTTACGATAGAAAATATGGAAGTGAAATATCCCAGGCACTGTCCTTCTATCTATGCTTGCGTTGCCAAGTAAGCATGCAGCCACAAATAACGCTTCAAACGGCTGTTCACTTACGCGGAGGGTTTTCCATGATGACCCACTCGTGATCAGGACCTAGGTCACGTTCCAAAATCACATGAGCTTGCTGCTCGTCGACTCTTACGGGAGACCAGAGAAGATAATGATGTATGCCTTGAGCACAAGCATATGGGAAATCCTACAACATGTAGCTATTGACTTTCATGTATGACTTGAGACGTTAGTGGAGATGGCTCACATTTGGTATCAGGACCGGAGGAGGCGGTGGATCTGAAGTGTCTTGGAGTAGAGCCTTGAGTTTTCCAGTCGCAGAATCAGGCTCAACCTTCCACCTCAAAATCTTTTCCCTCATGTAATCGTCTACATTATTGTAGCGTTCCATTATATAGTCTCTGTGTGCCACGTACCTATTTCAGCATTTGCCAGTTAATATCGTATACTGTCGTGGAGGAGCCAGGGCCGATGAGATCCAAACACCAACAGATGCAGCACGCCAAATGAAACAGGTCCGAGGTTTATTAGCGCGCAGCATGATGCAGACAAGACTTACGCATCTCTGACGTCTGGATGCCGGGAGAAGCGATCCACATCCTTGGTTTTTGATATTTCCACTATCTCATCCCACGTTCGTGTACTCTCTGATCCCTTCCACGGACTCCAATGCTGGGGATCCAGGCCGGGATGATTCTCATCCGTCGTCCTTGCAGCTTCCATGGGGAGCCAGCGCACAGAGAGAGCGCCCGATTGATCGGATATGTCGATAGATGCATCTCGATCGCCTTGCATCACAGGAATGGGCGCATTGCTACGTACTCCATGGGCCTAGTCCTACTAGACATAATCACGTATCCATGGCTCCATTGTCCATACACGCGCACGTGGCGACCCTGGGTGTGCAATGTTGGCAAGTGAGCATCATCATTCCACATTTTTGCATGTAAGGCATACAATTTCTAGATATACAACTTCTCATCTACAAGCACATCAAATTCGTCCCCTTGAGCTCCTTACCGACAAGGTCGACGTCCCATGCAATCGGCAAATTGTATTTTTTGGGCAACGTTCTCAAATACGACATCCAGAACGAATTCGGATTCTCGAATCTTTCGTACACCATGAATCCATCATCGTTGTCGCTAGTGCCACTTTTCTCTCCTGCGACGCGTGCAAGGCCCTCAGATCCACCCACGACAGCAAAGGCACACAAGCATATCTGTTAATTGTATATAGCAAGATACCTCATCGCATTAATAATCATAATGGCATTTCCATCCCGGCATATTGCATGTAAGTCCTCCACTCCATGAAGCAAATTCTTGCTTGTTGCGACTTTTTGTTGGTTGACTTGGATTGACCGAATTGCCTGGAATCCGTACTAGTGAGAACGCACGAAGGAGTCTTGGTAACGGATTTTGATGCAAGTCATAGCAAAATCGAAGCTCTTTGTTGGTATGTAGATGTTGATGCTGGGGTGACCTATGCAACAAATGCAACAGGTGCAGGAAGAGGAGCACTGGGAGCTGATAATGTTTCACCCTGCTGCATGGAGCTATTTTCTGCCCGCCACTCGGCATGCCCTCAAGAGGGCCTTGAGCGCTCATGAACTGAGAGATGACAAGTCATGCCAAAAAAATATAGCAATGAAACACAGATGAGGTCGTTTGTATACTCTCCTGATGGAGCTATGATTGCATTAGTACTGCCATCGTGGTAAGAAATGAAGTCCTTTGGACAGGGAGACTTTTGTCAGACCACCACTGAATGCTGATCCAAACTCGTCTAATAGCATACGTATTCTATCTGTCCCAAAGTCGCAAGTACTTGTGGAGTTACCCGTCAGTAATGTAATAGAAGTAGAGTTTTCACCGAGAGGAACATATATAGCAACCTGGGAACGCATGAGTAGGCTCATTCCCCCTTGAAATTGGACATGTTTGGACCGCGCTGAGGTTGACACAAACGCCAATATAGTACGATCAGAAGATCATGAAAATCTTCACAAGAATCTTAAAATATGGGAGTCTGTACGTGGGAACCAGGCAGCTGCCTTCACCCAAAAGTCGCAAACCGGATGGAATATACAGTGGACTGAAACCGAAACTTACTTTGCCAGACTAGTCACAAACGAAATCCATGTCTATAATCCAACTAATCCAGCAACCATCACTGAGAAGATACGGCTTGAGGGAGTGAACGCATTCTCAATATCGCCTGGCAAAAGATCAGTAGTTGCGACTTTTGTACCGGAGAAGAAGGGTGCTTCAGCGACGGTACAACTGTTTGAGCTAGGTTTGGGATTGGGATCCAATCAGCAGGCATTAGCTTCAAAATCATTCTTCAGAGCCGACTCGTGTACATTCTATTGGAATAAGCTTGGGACGAATGTAATAGCTTTCACCCACACCGATGTAGATGCCACCGGGAAATCATACTACGGAGAAACCCATTTATATTATCTTTCCATAGCTGGTAATTACAATACGAGAGTAGATCTAGGTAAACCAGGTCCTATACATGATGTAGCATGGTCACCAAATTCAAAAGAATTTATAGTAGTTTACGGTACCATGCCCGCCCGAGCCACCTTATTCGACCATCGAGCTAATCCTGTATACCAATTTGGATCAGGACCACGTAACTTTGTGAAATATTCACCAGGTGGTCGCATCATTTGTTTAGCCGGGTTCGGTAACTTGTCAGGAGAGATGGACTTCTGGGATCGAAAGACATGTGTCAAGATATCAAGCGTGCAAGCCTCCAATTCTTCAACATGCGAATGGGCTCCCGATGGTCGACATGTTATGACGTCTACATTATACAAACGACTGAAAGTAGATAATGGGATCAAAGTATGGCATTATACTGGTGTACTCGTACACAAGTTTGAGGTCAAGGAGTTACATCAAGCCGCGTGGAGACCGTTTTTGGCTGGATTATGGGATGAAGGTGGCGCCTTGGATCCGCCTCCCCAGGGTATACCGGAGGAGGTTAAACCGCAAGTTGCTAAAGTTGGCGCTTATCGTCCTCCTGGAGCGAGAGCTGCTGGGGGAACCGCCTCTACATTCACAGTAAGTGCAAACGGAGTCGGATTTGAAAGATTCGAAATATGGGGTTTCAAGGAATAACTATGTAGCAACTGCTGAATCACGAAAGAGAATCCCCGTCATCGCTATCAGATTCGAACATGTACCGCCAATCGTCTTTTTCATCTGGTAGTGCTGTCGTGGGAGCTGCGCCGTCAGATGGTATATAATTACTTTACATTAATCTCTTTTGCTCGCACTTGAACTTGATACAATCCATCACAAATAGACAAACTGGCCAAGGCTGCAATGAAAAACAAGAAGAAACGGGACAATAAGAAACACCGAGAAGATGGATTTGACGGCCAATCTCTTACGTCATTCCCTCTACCATCACATACGAATGGGGGTTCAGGCGCGTTGTATAATGGTGTTAGTAGTGGTGTGGCTTCACCCTCCGGCAAGGTAGCAAGCAGTCTATCACCAAATGCACCTTCGTTTACTCCAGCAGTTCAAAAGAGCGAGAATGAGAAGAAGATTAAGACTATCAACAGGAAGCTGCAAGGTGGGGTTTGGATAATGTAAGGCTTTCTGGAGTTTGCTAATCAGTAGTCAAGTCCCTAGGCATTGCAGAAATTCGCGAAATGATTGCCAAGGGGGAGAACGTTGAGAAGAATCAAGTATGTTCAGGTCAAGGATGGCTTTGATGATATACTTACACTAATATCATTTGGTAGTTGAGCAAATTGGAAGTGGAAGGGGTCCTGAGGGCTCAATTGGGTGCCTTGATGGTTGAACAACGTAACTGAGGGATGAGATGTGTAGAGTTTTTAGTAATGGCAGAGTATACATCAAAAGATCGCCTTGTACAAGAATGTAGTCGAAAGATGATGAAAATCAGCTCCTGACAGGAAAGTAATGATTGGATCAGAAAACCTTCGATTGCACCATTCCTGGCCTCGCCAAAAATGAGAGGCCTCTCCTAATGATGCCGATGTCTACTCTGAATCCCTGTTCCCTGCTCTGTCCTATCAGTACATCCCTTGTGTATAAGCCAACGTTTCACGCGTTGTCAGATTGCTATGAATATTGTGCGGCATCGATGATAATACCACACAACACTGGAGGGTGCGTCGCGTCTAATGCGATGGCCCATGCCGCAAGCCGATCCCATTGTGACAACTCTCCGCTCCCTGCGGATCTTTCCCCAAAAATACCCAATCACCGCGACTCTCAAACAATACGCGAAACGGCCAAACGGACGCAACTTGCTTTCTTCCCATCACCGAGCATATTGCAATGTATCGCATAGACGCCACCTTCATGATCAAACGCAACAAAACGCAGGATGTGCTCATGGTTCATTTCGGCGATATATTCACCAACCAAATCCATCAAATCAAAAACCTTCCGGAAACACAACGGGGAACGCTAACGACGACGGAGGCATCGATCCAACATTCGAGATTGTGGCTGCCAGCACCGTGAGACAGCTGCAGGCGAGAGTCTTGGAATCGACCAGCACTATCAAGGCCAGAGTGGTAGGCGAGCAGAGTCAAACTA
>QEAN01000027.1:0-15857 GCA_006535955.1 Synchytrium endobioticum | reverse complement strand
TGTAATGATTCCAGCTCTTCGAATTCCACATAGGCAAAGCCTTTCGGTTGACCACCTTCAGCAGGGAGGCGAACGCTCTTGATAGCTAAGCCGTCAAACAACTTAACGAGCGCTGCCTCAGTACATTCGTATGATAAGTTTCCAACATAGGCTGTGAATGGTGGCTTGGTCGGAAATTGTTTTTGTGGCAATCTTTGTGGTGGTGGTGATGATGATGAAGGTGACGCCGTTGTTTGACTCGACCTTGGTTGTCGTGAATCGAAGGCGCTTGATGAAGATAGACGTCTATCTTGGAGTGCTGATGGGCCAGAAGCACGTTGCGCGCGCCATTCCGTTGCATCGCTAGGCATTGGCTGACGTGGTGGTCTTTCTGATCGGTCTCCACGATCTATGCATGATTCCATAGCGGTTGAGTAACCTGACTCTGACCGACAAAAATATTGATGTACCTCTGAACCCACTTCCACTACCTCTGGAATCACGATCCTCAAAACCTCCTCTATAGTCATCACCGAAAGCGGACGGCCCTCTTCGACCTCCGGCTGGACCTACACAGCAAACGGAAGTGTCTGAATACGTGACAGTGCGGCGTCAAAGCAGGAGAAGTTCGCGAGATAAAGGTGAAGAAACCGACCTCCCTCCCTTGACGCTACGTTGCACATGGGGGTGAGCTCGCATGTCACGAGCACAAACGACAGTAGGAGAGTGAGTACATACGCGCAGTTGGTAGATCAGGAACGTCATCAGCCCAACTTCCATACTCTGAGTTGTTGATGGCATGTCAATATAAAATACAGACTTTTTTTTTGGTCAGAAATGACGAGGAGTGTTCGTTTTCTAGCATAGAGCATCAACATGCATAAGTACCTGCTGAGGCATGGAACTCCTGTAGAGACATTTTCTGTCCTTTCTGGCTCTTCTTTGCTATGAACATTCGGGCAGATACGGGTTAGTATGTTTTGATAAACCACGGGAGGGGGTTCGCAATACACTTCAAACTCATCCAATTGCAAGCAAGTCTGCATGGTAGCGATTCCAAGGCAGCGATGTACGTACCATCCGCCATTGTGTTGATTCAAATTTGGACTCGTGTGAATGCTTGCTAGCATGAGTGACAGAATGCAGCGACAGCTCCCGGGAGAAACTCGACTACGTGACCCTACAACAACATTTGCGTGGAACAAGGAAGTCTAAACGAGGCATGCCGAGACACCGCGAAATGGGACTAAATTTCGGTAAGTTCGATTTATTTGATGGTGGAAATGTTATTGTAGGAGCGTTGAAACCGCACTCAACCCGTATTTGTCCCTCTTTCCAGCTGTCGATTGGCTCTATTACCATCAATTCAGGGCATAGGTCCAAGGTTTACGTATTTCCTGAGAAAATCCTAGTTTCCAGTGCATCTTTCTGTTGTTAACGATGCTTGGAAACTAGGTCTATCCAAAACACTTATTTATACACAAATAACACTGTTAATTTCTTATCTGTTTGTTCTTTATTGTATCTGTCAATCTATCTGACATGTGTCTAAGCACTAACATTCACTCCCACATCACTCGCACCACAAGCATCGCGCACAGTCATATCTCAACAAACACAACATAGATTAGGCACTGGGAGATAAGAAATTTATCTCCCACCATCTCCCACAATAAAAAGCGTGTATATGAGGGTCCATTATAATTTAAACTGTATATTACGTGCTAATTGTAGGAATAAAGGAAGAGAAAGAAGCTTATTGTGTGTTTCACTCACGTTGGCTTAAAGCGAGGCTTTTCCGTTAAAAACACCCAAGGACAGGGTAATTGCTAGTCCATGATGATCAATTAGGTCATATGGTGTTGATTTTGACCAGCCGTGGTTTGTGATGCGTGTAGAGATCAATGTTTTCTTGAAGGGTGATTGGTGACGTGATGATATCACATCCTTCTTACTGGCAAGCCAGATTCTCAGGGTTTTGAGAGTTGTTTATTGCGATTACATGAGATTCTTGCCTACTTGCACCATTTTATGCTGTTTTTCCCGTGTCTAATCCTCTCGACACAGTCGCCATAAGAGCCATCAATCTCCCAGTGCCTAATCTATGTTGTGTCCAAGATGTGACATAAAGTTTGGCGCGGCAATTTGGCAGATGGCAGGCTGCCTGGGCATTAGATATCTAGTAGAAAATGTAGTATATGGATTCGTCTTCTAAAACACTTGCATTGTAATTTGTGTCTAATATTGAGGTCAATGGCTACACACGGTTCCTTCATGGGCGGTCTCGCCATCAAGAAGAGCGCACCCTCTTATTATAACAACGTCTAACACTACAAAATCAAAAAAAAAGTCAAAAGATATACCCTATCTTTCAAATGGTAGTTTTATGTCGGAAGTCTTCCCGTTAAATGCAATCAAACAGTAATATGATAATTAGGGAAAGGAGAAAATGTGAATGTTTTCAGCTAATTATACGGTATAAGTATATGGTATGGTACACAATTATATACTAACTAGGAAGTATGCACAAATGATGGACACGTCTCTCGGCTCTAATTCTCGTAATCTACATTAAGGAGTGCTAGCTTGAGTACACTTACCCTACACATTATTACAGCGATATGATAATAGCAAATTGCTAGGCACCGCAAAGCCATACCTTCCAGCGGCGGACAGCTGCATATCAAATTGCGATCGCCAAAGGCATCATCCACCCTCGCCGTGCTACGGTACAAGATTGTAATATCATTTAGAAAGGGTAGTATTGACAGATATCTTATATTGCTTACGTCGGCCAGAACTTGCGCTTCCTCAAATCAACCATAGGATAAGCAGCCAATTCTCTAGAGTATGGGTTTCCCCATTTATCCGATATGACAACCTCGATCGGATGTGGGGCATTCGTTAATACGTTGTTACCCTTTGGTTGTTTGCCGGCTTCTACGTCCGCTATTTCCTGTCTTATGTGTAACATGGCATCACAGAATCTATCTAATTCGATTTTGGATTCGGACTCTGTTGGTTCAATCATGAGTGTACCAGCGACTGGGAAGGACATTGTAGGTGAATGGAATCCGTAATCCTATTTCATAACCATGAAATTGAGGTGAGCATTCCACGCATCAACGATATCGAGTCAGTCTAAACTCAAAAAACATAGATTACGTGTAATCTCTTTGCAATATCAATGGCAGCAATACCGGCAGTGGCTTCAAAAGGTCGGGCATCAATAATGAATTCGTGAGCACACATGCCCGTCTTGTTGGTATAGAGAATCTTGTAGGCACCATCCAGTCGACGTGCCATGTAGTTGGCATTGAGTAAAGCAATTTGAGTAGCCTGTTTTAGTCCTTTGTCACCTAAATTCGTAAATGTAAATAACAAGATGTTACAGATCGGTCTGAATATAAAAGTAGCATATTTGGGCAAAATCCGTGCTTCATGATAGCGAACATGCAAACTAAGACCCACAACAAACGTACCCATCATCTTCAAGTAAGCCCACGAAATAGGCAGAATAGATGCTGAACCCCAAGGGGCAGCTGATACCGGACCCATGTTATGCTCACCCGACATCTTGACGACCGGATGTCCTGGCAGGAATGGTGCCAGATGTTTCTTCCTTAATATTGGTGGTGTACGTCAGCAACCCTGGCGCATTAGCAGCAAAGTACTTTGTCGCGCAATTTTCAGCATGATACTCACACTCCAATAGGTCCCATACCAGGTCCACCACCACCATGAGGAATACAAAACGTCTTGTGCAAATTCAAGTGACAAACATCAGCACCGATTTCTGCAGGTTTACACAATCCCATTTGGGCGTTCAGGTTAGCACCATCCATGTACACTTGACCACCATGAACATGTATGATTTCACAAACTTCTTTGATACTGTCTTCAAAGACACCATACGTTGATGGATAGGTGACCATGATGGCGGCGAGGCTCGTTGCATGCTTTTTTGCCTTTTCCCGTAGATCTGATAAGTCCAGGTTACCTAGCTCATCACATTTGACAGTGACAACTTTCATACCACACATGGCGGCTGATGCTGGGTTGGTACCATGGGCGGAAACTGGTATTAGGCAAACGTCTCGACTTTCTTCGCCCTTGGAGTGAAGGTAGGCTCTAATGGCTCTTAGGCCGGCATATTCGCCTTGAGCTCCACTGTTTGGTTGTAATGATATGGCATCGAAGCCTGTAGCCTCCTGTAATGCAAAGTCTAATTCCTATAGGTTTGAAGTGTACATGGGAGGCAAGATTTGAGTGCAGTTTCTTTTGTCTCGACTTCTCTGGCGGAAGGACAACTCACATCTAACAACGTCTTGTATCCAACAGTTTGATCGGCAGGAGCAAATGGATGAATATTGGCAAATTCAGGCCATGTAACGGGTATCATCTCAGTGGTAGCATTCAATTTCATTGTGCAAGAACCCAAAGGTATCATAGCATTAGCCAACGACAAGTCCTTGGATTGCAACAAGGAGATGTATCTCAACATCTCGGTTTCCGAATGGTATTTGTTGAAGACAGGATGTTGTAAATATGAAGTGGTACGAACAAAGTTTTTTGGTAATAGTGCGATGGCTTCGGGATCTGTCAAACCTAATTTGGATGCTACGTCATCAACACATGGTGCGTCGCCGTGGTATTTGGCTCTGTGCCCATATCGGAATCGGTGAATGAATGGAGCGTTGTCGAAGACGTTGAGTAGATCAACTAGATCGGCTTTGGTGACTGTTTCGTCTAATGTTATACCAACAGTGGTTGGTCCAACATTTCGAAGATTGATGCCGGCTTCTACAGCTTCAGTAAGTAATTCCTCAGTGGTGACACCATTTAATTCGACAGTCAATGTGTCAAAGAAGACTTCGTTTGTGATGGTATGCCCTAGTTCCTTGATGCCCTCGGCCAAGACGACTGTCATATTTCGAAGTCTCTGAGCAATTTCCCTGATACCCTAATGTTTGGAGAGGACTTTGTCAACACATTCTGCAGAGCGAAAAAAAGCAATGAGATGGTTCGGAAAAATCTCTAGGCAGAAATACAACCCACTTTGGGACCATGGTAAACAGCATACATGGCAGACATATTAGCAAGCAATGCTTGGGCAGTACAAATATTACTAGTGGCCTTCTCTCGACGAATATGTTGTTCACGAGTTTGTAGCGATAATCGGTAGGCTGGTTTGCCAGTAACATCTTTTGAGACACCTATTAAGCGACCAGGCATCTTCCTCTTGTGCTCATCCTTGACAGCGAAAAAAGCAGCATGTGGGCCACCATATCCTAGTGGTACCCCAAATCGTTGAGCATTGCCTAGACATATATCAGCACCGAATTCGCCTGGCGGTTTGAGCAGTGCTAGTGCTAGCAAATCCGACGCAACTGAGACAAGTCCACCGACATGGTGAACTTCCTTGACAAAACCTTCATAGTCTACAACACTGCCATCGGTAGCGGGATACTAGTTGTGGGGGGTAACACGTCAGCAAAGGGACGGACGGAAAACCCGGGTATAGAATAGCGATGAACTCACTTGTAAGAGTACACCCATCAAAGTCTTGGAATGCTTGTTGACATCAAACTTGGCGAATGAATCTACAACCACATGGATACCAAATGGTTCAGCTCGAGTGTGAACACAAGCAATAGTTTGAGGGTGGCAGTTGGAATCTACAAAGAATACGTTCCTTTTACGATGTGCATGAGCATAACTCATTAACATGGCTTCACCGGCTGCTGTGCCCTCATCAAGCAAGGACGCATTCGCGATGGGTAGACCCGTCAAGTCAGCAACCATGGTTTGATAGTTGAGCAGGGATTCTAGACGTCCTTGGGATATTTCTGGTTGGTATGGTGTGTACTATGACAAGAGACTGCAAGTCAGCTTCATATAGTTGCAAGAACGCAGATGGAATCATGGGCGTATATTCGGCAGCACGGGTCAAGACTGGCAGGTTATCCAACGGGTACGTACTTGAGTGTACCATTGCGGGTTTTCCATAATGTTTCTCAGGATAATGGGAGGGGTGATGGTAGAAGTATATCCCATTCCGATGTAAGATCTCAATACCTTGTTTTTGGCAGCAATGACCTTCAACTGCAGCAGCAAGTCAGTTTCAGGCAGAGCAGGGCCCAGCCGTGTGGGAGTTTGAATGCGAATAGCATCTGGCACTGTCAAACTAGTTAATTCGTCTAGATCAGCTACACCGATGGTAGCCAACATTTTGGATACATCAGATTCAGAAGGGCCCAAGTGCCGTCGTGGGAAAGTGTCTCTGGGAGAGAACACGTCGATGGCATGTTTGGGATAGGTGAATGGGACGATGCGCTGTTTGACTGAGGAGGCATCTGAAGCGATTACTGCCGCAGCCGATGCAGCGTGACGTGGAGAATTTGAGGAATGGAAATATCTTATGGTTTGGCCACTTGTGCTTAGGCTGATTCTGATTTGAGCATTGAGTAGATGTGAACCCTGGGCGGATATGCGAGATAGGGTACGACCTCCCAGCATTGTGATATAAAGTACTCGTTCGATGTGCTATATACTAAATGGTCTACCTCGATTCAAGTCGCTGCAAATCTTCCTCTTTAGGGAAATGCCGAGAAGGAGCGAGCGAGTGGGCCGACTATGCTATGCTATGCTATGCTATGCTATTTTAAGCTATGGTATGGCATTCTATGCTATTCTATTATATGCTATGCTATGGTATGACATCACCTTATCACATGAAAGTTAAAAAATATAAACAATATTTATTCTACAAGAAATATCGACGTCTGGCCGGGTGATATACCTGGTCTAATCGGCTGTCATCGAAGCTCGCATTGCTGTCACATTCGGAACGTGATCGGTGCGTCACGGTGGCCAGGTCCTAGGTACAATCGAATGACAATTCCATGGCCGACATGCGCGTCCACCACTATCTTGACGTGTTCAAGCAAACAGGCGGGTATATCACTGAGCTGGTAATAATTAGGGCGAAATAATGGTGGATCCACGCGATTGGTGATGGAAGCGATTGACTTACGCAAGAAAACTCGACTATCGCGACGAGAAATAAATGGGCGGCGTTAGTAGGGAAGGAATTGTTGGCTTGTCCTATGAGCTAGATAGGTTGGTTCACTCCTTGTATTTCTGTTTCTTATAAACATGGAATGAAACGAGAAGCGGAGTGAGGGTTGCTCAGCACAGCTGACCTCTGCATCTCAACAGGAATGAGTGGCGTTGTAGAGTCCGGTCCGAATATGCTAAATAGAGTATATCCTTGTCGCTTTACGCATAAAACGTATGAGAAAACACATGAGAAGCATAGTGGTTGTAATGTCTTTATATGTATATACTTCCTCTCTCCCATGCAATCCAAGGAACTGTTTCTGGGTGTCCAACCTATTATTGGTCCCTGAGGATATATAATCAGTGTCACGCTTACGAACGCACCACCAAAACATCCAGCCGGAAACCTCGGATTGATAGGACAAAGAGAGTGCAAAGCTACGGCCTCCTCATCGGGTACAAGTCCATCACCCAAATATGGTACATTGTCGATCACGTCATTCGGACAATGGTGCCTTCAACCCCATTCACATTTCCCCATAATCGCAACTAGTCAAATACGTTAAGGCCATATCTAGCGGCTGTACGCTCTACATTGACAGCGGCAATGTGTCTCGAGAACTTCTCATCACAGGTGGTAGAAAGGCATAACAAGCCCGAAGTCGAGGCAAGGTAACATCGGCATTGTCCTCATAGACGTGTTCACGATTGATCCAGTCTACCCGCCTGATGACGTCATTCAACCATCAGATGCGCTAAATCATCTTCAAACGTGTAGAGTCTCCAAAGAAGTCCTGCTGACACCGGTCGCTATCAGCAGAAATGAGAATGAACGTGTTCTAGTAGAAGGATCCATCAACGCCCTCCGAGTCTCCATTAAAATCAAACAAGCTGATGAAATTGAAAGGATTCTATGCCATAAATTCACTAGATTCATGACCCAAAGAGCAGAGAACTTTGTAGTGTTGCGACGTAAGCCAATTGAAGTGAGTTTACAATATCCCCTACTACCCTCGTTCCTATGAAATTTTTCCTGACGCCTTTAGCGCAATGTCAGGGGTATGACATTAGCTTCCTGATCACCAACTTTCATACTGAACAAATGTATAAACATAAACTGGTGGATTTCATTGTTCAATTCATGGAAGATGTCGACAAGGAAATATCAGAAATGAAGCTGTCCTTGAATGCGCGCGCTCGTATTGTTGCAGAATCGGTATGTCTTTGTAGCATGAATGGTTGGGGTGGTCAACGGCCATAATGCTGACAAGTTTCACCGGCATAGTATCTCTCACAATTTTTATAATACACATTTATAACTTTATCAATCAGTATATCTACTTGTAACCATTAGTACATTGCTTGTCGTGTTCGTCTTGAATCCTTCTGGCCTTGGAGACACCGCACCGAGTAGATGTTCATTACGAGAAATACTTGTAACACGGTAATACTCGATTATTGGTGCCAAGTCAGATAGTTACAAAAAGTCCAAGTTTAACAGTGCCGTACTTGCATACTATGACGCCAAAATCTTAAAAAAGTACAGAACTTCTAGAGGTCCATCTTCAGGTAAATCTGTACAATGTACAGCGTTTTGAATCCGGTCCTTGCCAAATCTGGCCCGTAACGATTCTGGTCTCAGTTGTCGTGCCAGTGATGGATCGGAGGGGCCACAGAATTCTCTAAAGTCTGGTACAATATCACTAGATGATTTTCCGGATGCGATTTCCCTATAGATGGAATCGAAGATTGGTCCAATACCAAGGAAAAAGAAGAATGGACGTGGATAACGCAAGTGGGCGACTCACAGAGCGACTAATGGCCCTGAACTGATTTGCTCAACCATATGCTGTATGAAAAGTTACTTGGGCGTCGTTTTTTCCATACCCAGTCCAAACAGAAATCTCATCTTACGTGGTACTCTGGTGAGACGCCCTTGTAAACTTCCAGGAACTCTTCCGCATTCGTCTTTTCCACGTTGAACAACTCCATATCTGAGATCTCATATGCACCTGGGCCTTGGACAATGGCATCAAAGATCTGGCCGGTTAATCCTGTTGGTTCAATCGTGTGTCATGAAAACGTACGTCACTAATTCATGACTGCGTTCAAATCAAGGTACCTGACGTTACTGCATGTGGCTTGATCAGACACAACGTGCTGTTAGTGAATCTGGCAGTTCTTGGTATAGATCTCAGTGCTCTCTCGGAAAAGACCTCGTCCAACTCCTGTGATAGGAGCCGTTAAATTGGGCGGGAAGCACGGAGAAGCCCAGCAACTGCATGACCACAGCGCACTACAATCAAGGTACCTTGCCAGCAGACTGGACCGATTTGGAGACGTGAATGCAATCATCGGCAATGGCTAATCGTTTGCAGCATTCGGCTACAGCACTCATGAGCTGATGCACAGCATCAGCTCTCTCTAATTCAGCAATGACTGATGTATTATTGCTTGTCTTTGATCCCATGATAGTTACAATAGCCTGTGTAGGTGAGGTCAACCTCAGTCTCGACAGGACAAACGCCCTTGATAGCAAGTCATCCAAGAGGGATCCGAACTGCGGTATAGCTGATCCTTGGACGATGAGCAATGATCTGATTGATTTAATGTCTCTTAGATTTGTTGCGGGTATGTTGAGCGAGATGTATGGCAGTTACTTTTGCAACTGCTGAGCCAAGTTCAATCTGGTATATTCATCTCCATAGTCCTTCACAATTAGCTAAGTCAAGGTTGAGAACGTGAGAACAGACGGCTTGAGCTCAACATAGACTCAGCATGACTAACTTGTCGTGAAAGAATGGTGATAGCATTCCCAGGTCGTAGTTGCTCGAGTGGAAGATCACACCTGCTTTTCTTTAGAAATGTCCTGCGATTCTTGATGTCATACTGCACGGAGATGGTGAGAGGAGGGTTAGCGGATGTATTTAATTCGCCTGAGTACAATGTCTCAACTTCGTCTTGTCGCAAGTAGGCCACTTTGTTTGGCTGCACAGGTGTTTGCGTTGCAACATACCATTTCGGCACATCCTTCTCCAGGAAAGACAAAGAGGTGATAGGGCCTGGTTATGTGGGCATGCTGGTCGTACCAGTCCACATTGAAGCAATATCGATCCATCGTGTCTTTAAAGGTGCGAGGATGAGGAGCGCGACAGGTCGTGTTGAGGGCTTACTCGGACGGGCTAGACGGGCATTGGCTATCGGGTGTAATGTTTAGAATGGGCTCAGGAATGGGATTAGAATGGGGTTTATTAAATCCAGTGCAGTCCAGTCCAGGCACATCGATGGGGCGAGCGTACACAGTGGTTCACGGGCAAAGTACGGATAAAGCAGATGCCATCAGTGACGCTTATAGGGTACTGACACTACTGCACAGCCATGTCCGGACAGCACAGCACAGCACAGCACAGCATACCATACCATACCATGCCATGCCATGCCATGCCATAGCGGTGGTCGCCAGGGGGTCGACTTTGGATTATTTACCACGTCGTTCAGCGAGCACATGGGCGCATGGGCGCATGACCGTATGAATGCCACACTCATCGAGAAATGGAAATATAGCAGCAAGCAGCGAGGCGAGGCGAGGCGAGGCGAAAAATTTCACTTGCTGTCCAGGTCAGCCGGTCAGCCGGTCAGCCGGTCCNCCGGTCCACCCACAACGAGGTGTATCCATCGCTTATATGCATAGGCACACCCGCAACTAACTAGAGCCATCCGCCATCGTATTACAACAGCAGTATACGCATACAGCCCGAGAGCTTCGTTTTCTGTTTATAGTCGCTCATCCTTCCATTGGACTTCCTCTTGCCTCTTCCAATCCGACTCCTCTGCGCCGGGTCAAGCCTGGATCAATCAACAAAAGAAACGCACCTAATCCTTCGCCACATCGCACGGCCTCGCTGATACTGTTACTCAGCTTGCCCTTCCTGCCCACCCAAGATGATGAGCAGGAACTCCGTGCCGCTCCAACACCTGCCAACCACCCCCAATCTAGTCAGACCAAGTGCCAGGCCAATGGGCAGAGAAATGCTGCATCGAAACTCTGCGCTGTACGCTAGTGCCGCATCTCGAGAATCATCGTCCAGAACTCGAACCGCAACTGATGATACCATGCCTAGTCTACGAGAAGCCACCAGTACTCTCACCCCTGCTAACCCCACCACCACAACAAGGGCACCTCTACCGCCTCCCGCTGCCGTTGAGGCTGCGAAACTGCGTAATGTAGCAATACCAGCGACCGGTGTGAAATTAATTTCTCTGCCGCCAAGCAAACCTCGCTGTGCTGCTCAAGTTCGTGATTCCCAGTTGAAAAGGTACTTGGCTGCACGCCAGGTCACCACCCCCACTCGCACCAAAAACTCATCTAAACCATTGACTTCTCGAACCGTGTCTGCTCCCGTCACGACAGTCGAACGCTTCGCTACTCAGCAATGGGGTGAGAACCATGGTCTGAGTTGGTCTAAATCCACCACCACTTCAGTCAGGGACACTACTAAGCTCACCAGACCGAATTCGATATTGAGGCCAAGCATGAGTGCCCTAGCCAACACTACTAATAACATAGTCAACGACAATCATCCAGCATCTCAGATCCAGAAGATGGAAACTGCCACTGCTTCCAAACCTGCACTGCGTGTGGCAAAAGAAAACTCCACAGTCGAGGATGAAAATGCAGTCATTGGTACATCTTCCCGCAAACCTGCATTTCCTCCTCCCGCAGCTCAGGCTTTGGTGGCTGCCTCCACCAATGTGACTGTAAAACAACAAGTAATACGTAATCCCATTGCCCAATTGAGAGCTGACAATGGTACTGCACTGAAAATGCCAAAGGCTCTCAACGACCCCAGCAATATTCATCCCATAGTCACCCCTATGGATGAAAAGTCTTATATACCAGCTTGGAGGGAGAAATTGCAACGCACAGTATTTTACTTCTGTAAGTGACGTACATTCAGCTTGCCTGACAACAATCAAGATCCATCTAACACAGACTTGGTGCAATTAGATGACTTGAATCCTGCTCAACATCGTCGTCTCCAAAAAACGGTTGAGGTTCATGGAGCTGTGCGTGTTCTCTTCGACTTGATCAACCTCTGATATAATAATGATAACATGAATTCCACAACTTGCAGAGGGTTGAGAAGTTCCTATGCCCACGCGTCACTCATGTTGTTCAAGCGTGTATGGAAGTTCCCTTGATGAGCAAGAACCCGGATGCAAAGGAAGGGGTGCCATACAAGCTGCCATGTCCAAAGATTGTTGAAATCGAGTAAGTGCTATGTTGGAATCTGTCGCACTAAATTCATCCGTTATAATCCATTTCATCCAACAGCGATGGAAATGGCAAGAGATTGGTACGTTTCGTGTCTGGTATTGCGCCGAATCCTTCCGTCATTACTCACTTTTTACGCTTGCTCAGAAAAAAGTACAACCCAACCCCGCTGAAATCATCGAGCACTTCAAGAACTTGGGGAAGAAAGTTTGGCATGTAACTCGTACGTCGAATCCTAAACACGCCTGCATCCGCCTTGAAAGAGTCACTACTTACATGCAGCTCTTTTCAGGTTTGCTTGACGTGATTCAATTCTTGGCACCGTCCAAAAAGCGCCCACTGGAGGAAATACTAAGGGATGACTTTTTGTATGGTCCAACCACTGGTCGCGATGAAACAAACAGTAATTTTACACCATTCCATGGTGAATATCTCCTAGTTGAAGATGTCACTAGAGTTTATAAGCCGATCATTATCAAGGAGTTCGCCATGAAGCCATCGGACAGAAACCCGCCATGGCCTAAAGTATATACACCAAACCAAATCAATCGATGTGCCTTCAATGCGCCACCACCATCGTGGCTGCCTACTGTCAACGAATCATATTTAGAAGATGTCCAAGATAACTTTGCTGTTAGATCTAGAGTCATGTGGAATGGCGAACGGGAAACTCATTATGAGAAACGAAAATTGTCATGGGATGCGGCTAAATCCATTGCCCTGAGCAAAGGCAACGCATCTATACCTCACGATGATATCGACGAGTTGTGGAGAGTGGCTAGTGTGGAAGGTAGGCTGGTCACTGAGCAAGTCAAAATCAAACGAGACGATTGTGATTTGCTCGTAGCACGGATACGTACGCACCAGGATGATGAATGTAGAAAACCAGCCGGCAAGGCCTTTTATCATCGTGCTGGCTACTGTGAGAATTGTTATGACAAGTATGAAGACTTCCTTGAGGTGTGGATGTCGCAGTTGTCGGTTCTTACTTTGCTCATCTTACTGATTGCAACCCCGATTCGAAATCATCAGCACATCAGTTGTCCCAAGCATCGTAAATTTGCCACCAATGACGATAATTTTGGCGAGCTAGACGACTTGTTAGATACAGTTAGGAGACCTGTCGATGCACCAGCCTTCGCGGATTCGTCAGAACTGTCATCAGACAGTAGAAGTATACCCTCCAGCGCTGATGTGACTTGTGGTAACGAGAGTTTCGGTAGTTGGAGGGAAGGTATTTTCGAAAACGAACAAGAGGAGGCAGAGAACGAACTGGCCGCCGAAAAAAAGACATGCACAATCACTGAAGAACAAGAAGAGACAGAGACAGACGATGATGATGATGAAAATGATACCGCTGAAAGTAATAACAATCATGACAGCAACATGAGCGGCTCAGAATATAGATTTGAATCGGGCTTGCCAATTGATGTTGCAATTTTTGACGGAAGCGATGGCTGTGGTATGCTCACTGGCGGCCATGACGCTGTAGACTGCAGCAATCGTGGTCCATTAACCATTGACGAAATCTAGGCTCGCCAAATCAAGACAATGATGTCGATGTAGACTTGTTCTCACCCTGCAAGCGTCGTCGTATCGATGACGCCGAAATGGATACTAGGTCAACAGGTCAAACAATCTCATCTGCATTGTCAAGCGTACAGGATGATGATGAAAGTCAGAGCTCTGTCAAGTCATTCAACATGTTCGAATCATTTGGTATAGCCATGAATGCCATGTTGAGCCGCCCTATCTTCAATCACTAATATTTATAGAGGAGAGTTTTGAAATGTTGAGATCTGTCATGTCGTAATTGTACCAAATGTAAATGCGCAAAGTTGGCTTGTGATTATCGCTGTTACTCAACTTGGTTGTACCTATAGTGTGTTGCTCAGCAGAGATGACACGAGGGTGCAGATATATTTGATGATGGTGAACCTCTGGACGATGTTAGTCATTTAGATTCATCCGACTCTGATCAAGAGATTCCGTTGCGGTCGAATGACCATCACGAGGACTTACTTGCTTTCAGCGTCATGCAGCATCTTCTTGACTCGCCCCTCAATCTGCGTCCTGCTTTCATTCAAGACATACAAGCTGTGGAATATGATATTGTGCGGAAACTTTTCTAACGCCCGTTCCAGCATGTTTCGCAAAACAGACGGTCGGAATCCAGTATCTGATGAGAGCATATGCCGATGGATGATGTGTGTGCAATCCTCATACAACATTTCTGTGACCAGGTCCAAGGATTCTTCACGCGCACCAAGGACGGAGATGGCGCCTTGATACGTTTCACATGCCACCTCGATAGATGAGACAAGGTTCTCCAAGAGCGATTTCAGGTAAACCAGATGCAGTGGTGATTTGGTTGGGTGGAGGAGTGTCGAGGCATCTGCCAATTGGAGCATTTGTGATATCTGTTGACCAAAGACCTGCAAATCAGACGCATTTAATATTCAGCAGTTGCTATGAGTTGGCATGGAGTGATGACGTACATTCTGAGCTTTGAGGATTCGAGTCGCAGGGTACGTCTTGTCGTCAAATTCATCATACCTGATGTTTGACTGCTGTTCAGCGCTGGCCAATATAACGGCTTGGATTTAGTGTTTTTGCAGTTTTAGTGAATGCAGTTACGTGGAGCCCAGAATCGGCGAGACGGGCGGACGACTTACCAACAGCTCTAGCAGGATTCACTCGTAACTCCAACTCTGCCAGCATCCGATAAAGAAATGAGGATTCCTCCCTGAGTGCTTTCGACGATAGCGATAGTGGAATGGAATTCATGTATACACGCCGCGCCTAGTTCGTTGACTGGATCAGTACCGGCGCAGGGAGGAAAACAGGTAGCGAGCAGCGCAATAAATTATACCTCGTCGACCTTGCCTCGCAGTAATTCGGACTGGGCATACGCATTCCATAAACCCAGATTCATACGATCATTTTTAAGCAAATTCTTGGCGAGCTTGTAGGCGCTACATGAGCCAATGTCAAGGGTTGGTTTCAGCCCAGCGTTTTCGTCATCACCTACCTTTGGGGATTGGCGAGACTCTCAAACAACAGGTATGTGTTCTGTAGTATCACATCATTGGGAAAGGTGGGGGAAACAAGAGCAAATACATTTCTAAGGTTTGTCGTTCTTTCATGGACTAAGTCAATGTGCACTCGGCCAAGGCCAGCCACTGAGCAGAGTTGCAATGGGATTGGTTACCTGATGAAGTCAATCCGGCCAATAGCATGCCTTTCAAGGCTCTTCACGTCCTTCCCCTGCAGAACGCCAAACCACCTTTCCATGGCAAACACTGTACTAGCAGACAATGGAAAGGAACGAATAGGAAACTCGTATACAGCAGGCCTTTTCCACACCACATCCTCTGTTTCCTTGCTGCCATGGCTCCCAGATTCAAACAATGGCGACAAAATGGTTTCCATGTGTATCGATGAGTCCAACATGACCGGATCATTGGATCCATAATTGTTGACGGGTACACCGAGAAAGTTGAGACAGGAGTATAATATGTCAGATTTTGTGGTGGCGAGC